>JAQIVE010001082.1:0-27950 GCA_034698285.1 Sminthurinus bimaculatus
TGATGAAAATTGAGATAGGAAGCTTCATATTGAGTATATCCTTTTGCGTTTTTGAGGATTTTACGATATCACAAAAGCTCTGACCTCCAGAAGCAAAATTTCAAGTTATCCCGAAAATTTTATTTTTATGACACCCGTTTGAGATAACTTCCACTTTGGCGATCTCTGGAGGACAGCGCTTTTGTGATATCGTAAAATCCTCAAAAACGCAAAAGGATATGCTCAATATGAAACTTCCTATCTCAATTTTCATCAAAAAATATTGATGCGTTTTTTCACAATGGATTTAATGCTGGACGACCTTCTGAAAATTCAAATTGACCCTGCTCAGGCTCCAAGAAGTCAAATTGATAAATTTCAACTCGGGATGACTTTCTACATCCTAAAGACACTTTCACTGGTTTTCGTACAATTTTAATTACTAGCGTGTTTTCATTTCTCAGAGCGACTCAAAAAACCTACCTTATTCAGAGCGCCAAATCCAGTTAAAATAATGTGCGAGTTTTCGATTTGGATAACACTGGAAAATCACATGAAATAGAACCACATGTCATTGTCTGGATTCTGTCACAAATGAATCTATGTACCGGTTGCTTATTGAGTTATTCATAGAGTTTTGAGTAAAAGTGAAACGTACCGTTGACCCAAACGAACAAGGTAAGCTCCAATTCCGATAGCACGGCATGTTACCATAGATATTGTAACAATTTCATCATACGCTTGGGAAGACTCCCCAGCAATGGTACCGGCGTATCGCAAATTTTCTACACCGAATCCATCGTCCTTGCCTAACCAAATTGATTGAGAGATTAAGAACGGAGATTTTTTTTCATTATTTTTGTACTTTTGTACTTTTTAATTGTTTCTGAGCTTTATTCATTGACGTTACTATTATTGCTTATTTCATACCAATAATGTCCGTAATCTTGTATCTTGATTCTCCATTGTCTTCAATCAATTGGGCATGAACAGAGCCCAGATTACAAACTTTGGAATAATCTTCTGGTGTAAGATAAAGATAATCAAAGCCTTTATCCGACTCAGCTACATCAATCCATGAAATTTTGAACAAGTGTTTGATTTCCTCCGCAAGACCAAGTCGTGCACCACTGTTTGCGGCTATATAGATTCGCGGAATTCTTAATTTTCGAGCTAATTCTGAAGCTCGCAAAAACAACAAATCTTCTCGAACACTAAATGAACCGATAAAATGTGTAATATCATTAGCAATCACTATAACTTCTCGTCCTTTGGGGTATTCAGGAGTTTGAAACTTCATCTTCCAAGCTACCATCCCAATCTGAAATTTTATTTTTGGAATATCATTACGTTTTGTTCAGGTTAACAGTTCTACATCCATGAAACTATTTGCACAACTACTTAAACTAACTCTTCAAGTTGACTGCAGGTGATACAACAATATAATAGAAAAAAAAAGCTTACATCGTTTTCTCCAGGAAGCCGCTTCTGTTCTTCTAACTGGTCATGGGAATTCAATACTAATTCAATGAACTCTAGGGGATGACTAGCTGAAGGTTCTGCGCTCACCTCTGAAAGAAAAAACCATGATAAAATGTAGTTTTGAAGTGGCTTGATAGTATTTTAGATTCCACCGTATTAAAATTAAATTGTGTGCTCGATTTAAAAAAAAACTAAAAATGTTAAAAGATTTAAGAAGTACCCCGAGTAGCCGCCGTGTACTCTTTCCAAACTAGGGTTGAATACAAAAAAGAAAATAAACGATAAAATTTAACATTATGAAGTTGACATATCTATGTAAATAATAATTTTAACAAAACAAATACTAACCTCGGTCTAGAACTTGTCTAAACATATCAGGGAAATCGTAGACATAAGTTGTCCCGTTACTCTGAGCTTGAAACCTTTTTTGCTGCAGGTAATCTTTAGTCATGTATGGCGTCGATACGGGAAGACCGTGCAAAGGGCCTTGTTTTGAACCAAAGGATTCAAATTTGATCTAGAATGCAGCAAATACAAAGTTCAGTTAATTAAAATTTATTGTCTACACTTCGCACTTTAAAACTTTTATATTATTTGAGGAGCTTCGTATAACTTTGACCAATTTTAACGTTATCATAGCTTTAAAATTGGTCAAAGTTGTGCGGACCTCCTCATTTATTATTTTACTTTTAATTCGAATTAAGAATTAAATGCATAATAGTATTGACTTACGAGTCCAGTTTTTCCATCACTAACTTCTCTATAAAGGCTAATGTCTAAATAATAGCCACTTTCATTTGTTAAACATAAACGAATTGGAATTGTCTTGCTATTTGGAGTTTGTCGTATAGTCATCTTTAATTCAGCCTGCAATACACGTAATTTCCATAGGCGAGGTCCGTAGCGAAGAACCATATTGCGTACACTTTCTTCAATCTAAAACAGAAAAAAATTAAATAAAATACTAAAAGGTCAAAAATATGTATTTTGCTTCTTATTACCTTGTTACATGAGAACAAGGGTTGATCATGGTTTGTATCTATTTTGCATTATAAATTATAAACAATAAAAAAGTCGCATACTTTTGACGGATCCATGATGACAGTTGGAACAAAATTAAGGAAAATATGATTACAGTCTGTTCTTTTACTGTAAGGATGCGAAAATGCGACTTCAAGTTCATCCATAGACTCTAAAAGTAGACGTTCTCCTTCATTTTGCAGGTACTCAAATGAGGCTTCTTTGGTGATGAGGTCCGAATGCCGGATGATAGAGCGAATAAAGAATCGATAATCTGTGACTTCTTGACCTTTGGCTACTTTAGCTTTACAAGGAGTAAAGATTAAAACATCATTAGTACATAAAATTATTACTGTTTATTAATTTACTAACAAATACAGCCATTGTGTACGTAGGTACATAAGCTCATACAAGTAGGCATTCTTCCCTTCTCATGTTCTTGTTCTCTGTCCCTCATATACATATTATGTACATGGCGTAGAAATTCAAACGAGTAAAAAACGTTTTTATATCTGTCAGTCTTAGACATAAATCGAAACAAGTTTAGTCTTAGTGAAAAAGTTCTTCTTCGTCTTTCCTTAGTGTTCAAAAAATACATATTATTATGCTGTCATTATTAGTACATTAAGTAACATTAGTTCTAAAGTCGTCGCAGTATGAGGATATGTGCTTATATATACAAATTGACAGTAATAACTAATATCATTCATATATATATATTTATCTTTAAAATAAAATTAACCTTTGCCCAAGTATAAATGCATCTTTTGATTGGATGTGGGTAGTGCTTCCAGATCATAGGTACGCATCCGATTAATTTCGAGTTGAAATGCAAGGGCTGGCTCTAAATGTCGATAGATTCTATCTTCAATGAAATTATCTCTTGCTCGATACGTAAAGTATTTTGGGAACTGACGCCGATAAAGAACAACAATCGTTACTCGGCGAATTCCTCGTTCAAGAAACGTTTCCCGATGATTGATACAAAATTGAGCAAATCTTTCACTTAAAACATTATCATCTACTTCATTTTCCATTTTGATGGCAACATTCAAAATATGAACAGGCTCTTTATTCTGAAATAAAATTTAAGACAAGAACTGAAAATTATATTTTGCATTAAAACATTTTAGAATTTTAGTACTCTAGTAATGAATTAGAATCTGAATACTTTCAATAACGTTGAAGGTATTACCAAGATTTCAGGTTCGCTGATCATAATTCCACCACCTTCAGTAAAACTAGAGCTAATAGAAATTGAGATCCCTTTGTTGAGGCTGTCATCATTGTCCCCTCCTAACATTCGAGGGGAATCGGGTGGAGATTCGTCGACAAATAAATCCATAACATCATCAAAATAGTTTTCAAACTCTTCAAATTTGGAAAAGGCAGCCATAATTCCTGTTCTTTGACAATCTTCAATTTGAGTATATGAAATCTCCATATACTGCATGTCTTCAAGAGACGGCACATGGTTTAAGATATGATGAGCTTTCTTGTTGTGAGGAATTCTAGCCAGAAAAAGTGAAAAGCAAATTTAGAGTAACTGAAATTCTGAGAAGCATGTATACTTGAGCTGCTAAAACTAAGAGTTAAAAAACTTGAAAAACCTTCAGCACAACGTTTAATTTTCTGTAAAACTATAATTTACCTATTGGGATGAGATGTGGGGAGAAGGAACATAAATTGAACGACACACATGCCATTTAAAAGTTCTTGATGTTGCAAGCATGTGAGCTCATAAGACGTATAAGCACGGCGAACATAAACCTAAAAGTTATCAGCCAATTTAGTAATGTATTTAGTTACTAATTAAGTAGTAATTGTAAGCGATAAAAGTTTTTCTCAAAGAATATTACAATGATGAAATGTGTATCATAGTTATTCTTACTGTTAATAAAATGCATGAAAGGACAATTACTAATTGTTACATATTGTTACAATTGTTACATACCTCAAGAGCGGCCATTCGTACAGCCTTATTTGAATGATAAAAAAAGTCATGTAGAACATCGAAAATCGATGTTTCGGACATAATTAGTTTTTGTAAATTTTCAGGATGGAAGTCATGACCATACATATCGATAGCGGATAAAAATATAGACTCCATCTGATTGTGCCGAAGCTCATATGCCGGTTGGTGTGCTGCGATTAAAACCTATAATTTAAAATGTTCACTAAATTATCAAGATAGAAAAAAAATTCAAGGCAAAAATGTAAAATGTTTAGCCTACAAAGTTCACATCATTCTCAAATATCTTTCAGTGCAATCTGTGCAAAGTTAAAAATTTTACTCCCAGGGGAGTATTTTTATCTACGGTAAACAATATATGTAAATACACTGATGAGAAGAAAATAAGTAAAACTAATGAACCTGACGAGAACGAAGTGCGACACGCGAATTTTCCGATCTATTCAACGTAGTTAGTTCATTCAGTATTGGAGCCAGCTCATCAGTTAACCCCGGTTCATTAGCCCAGACATGATCGATGAGTAACGTTACAAGGATATTTTTCTTTGCGACCTTTTTCAAGTAAATTTATAAAAGAGCAATTAGGAGATTTGGATTCTATACACTACACTTTTTTTTGTTACTTAAAAGGTTGTACAGCTCAAAATATGTGTACAAAAAGCTGATAAAGTGGATGCATATTATTACTTGATAATGAGAAAAAATAGTTGCTGCAACAGAGGCCATATCATCTTTATGCTTTTCACGGAGAGTTGACACACATTTATCGTAGTGTCCTGCATAAATTAAAAATAAACAAGAGTTAGCGCTTATTGAATACAATGTACAATGTAAGAAATAACATAAGTACACTTAGATTGCATACATAATACCACAGTTTCAGATACCTAACATAATAAGTTATAAGTACATTCCAAAAATATGTCTCACCATGTTGAAACTGATTTTCAACAATTAAATAATGCTTCAACAATTCTTGAACGGCTGACTTCATTCGTCCTCGAATTCCATTACGGTATCGTTGAACCAATTGGACGATGCCCTGCGTTGTCATAAAAAAATGATCACGGTCAGAGCGCTTTTGAAGTGTAGCAGCATGACTAAAAACCAAAAATCACATTCATTTTGTTATGAACACAACAATTCAAACAAAGCAGTTCTTGACGGATAATTAATTCGAATTCGAAGACAACGTACCTGTCAATTACACTCGCAATTTGTTGACTCGGGAACTGAGCTAAGACTGAAGTGATGTTACTGGCATAGAGAGTCATCAATTTACGAATTTTCTTTTCAACAGTTTGAGGAATCCTACCGGAAATTGAAGAAATAACTTCCTTTAAAAACGAAAAAATGCAACATTACTTATTTTAGTGGCACTTTGTTAGTTCAAAATAGATTGGCAGTAGAAAAACTTTTCCGTAAATAAGAAGTAAAAGGTAAGTACATCGTCAATTTAATCTCACCAATAATTCTAATAAGGGCAGATTAGGATCACGAAGGGCCTTCATAAACTTTTCAATAACATCTCGGACTTTAATATTGAAATAAGGATCCGGCAAGCAATAACCTATAATAAATATAACAAGTTAAAAATTGACCAAACAAGTTTTCTTTGAAGGCAAGGGTGAGAGTAAACAACTAATAAATATCATATTACCCACAATTTTGATTACCTGCAAAAACATTTTCCAATGTAGTTTTACAAGCTTGGTAGACCTGATTTAGTTTATCACCGTAGGAAGGTAGAGAAGTATCACAATCTGGAAATTTTCCTTCGTAAAAGTGAGCTCTAGTTACTCTAGAAGAATCGTCCAATTCCAGGCGCGCAATTAATGAACCAGCATCTAAAACAGCACCTGGGCGCTTGATATAATGAATGTTTCCACATTCTGTGGCCGCCAGCGTCATAACCATTTTCATGACCTTAAATCATCCATTATTTTTTGTTATTTTTAAGCAAGGTTTCCTACTGACTTTGTCAAATTATAAATTGTCAATCAATATATGTACCTCAATTTCACAATAGGACTGCCCTGCATACACATGACCACCATCTTCGACTAGATAGCCCAACAACTTTCCAGCAGAGGGGCCTCTCAATAAAGTTGGATCGTTATCCTTCTCAAAGACACAAGTTTGATTTCCAATCACAACTCTGTAACGATCCACTTCTTCTTTCATGAACGTCGTGTAACTAGCACCATCAATGGACAGAAGAAGACCTATAAATCCATGTCATTTATTAATATACTTAAAATAATACAGCGGTATGCAGCTTGACAGATTAATTAAGGTAATTAAGTATCTCATGAGAAACTACAGTACAATGTATAATGACACTGATTCACTGATCTATAAAACAAAACATTGTTTTATAAATCCACAAAATCCAATTACCTTACTATAGTTTTTCATGCATCATTTAAAGTTCCTGTTATTACCATGACTTAAAGTACTGGTATAATTAATGTACAAACAAAATAAATTACGTACCACCGTCGGACATTCGATGAACTTCAACCTCTTTGTACGAATCATTCATGACCAAAAAGTAAGTATTTGGACCATTTTTCACGGCTGTAAAATATTAACGTACATGTAGCGAAAGCATAATAACTCTAACTGCACTAGTGTAAAAATTATAGACATTCAGAGGAATTTTATTTTGAATTGTAATCTAATAAAGGTTTAACATACCATCTACTTTGTACTTGACTCCTTCATGTATCAACTCTACATTCACATAATTTCGAAGTGTATTTGCTGGCAAAATTTGACCCCTAAGAAATTCATGCAAAATAAAGGATCAATATTTTGCAAGGATTAAATTTGCAGCATTTGCTACATAAGCGTTTGATTCGCAACGAAATATAAGTTCATCAAAGTTTTCCCATATTTTTTGAGTTTTGAGTTTTGTCATAAACTACATATAAATCAATCATTCATGAGAGTCACTTTATATAATAATCCTTGAATAAGAAATTAGTTACCTTTCTAAAGATGTTTGAAAATTTTGGAATGCATTAAGAATAGTTTGATCTGCTACTTGTACTGATCCGCAAATTACACCAAGCATAATGTCTGGTTTATCGGCCTGAACGCGTTCAGCAATGAGGGCATCCAACCAACTTGTATCGGTAGTATTTTGCTGAAAAGCTTGAGTTTCAAGTAATGTGATAAGGATTTCAACAGTTGTACGGAAATCCCCACGAATAGATAACTCTTTCAGTGCAATCACCAAATTCCTATCAACAAAACGGGGAAAAATATTAATCGGTCATCTTTCTATTCTACTAAGAGTAACAAAAAAATATGCATAGTTAAATTCCGTGATTCTGCTTGTTAGTATTTATATTTATATACAAATATTTGTTTACTCTCGTGCTTGCTCTCTATCTTCACCCCAAGAAAAACAATGACCAAACTGAGAATCAGCAAACTCGTGAAGTCCTCCCGAAGCTGCCACGCTGAAGTATCCCCAAACGTTTTTAGAAGAACGGAAGTTAAGTTCTTGTACAGTTCCACTGCTAGGTTTGAAACCTGACAAAATATTTGAAGATTAGCGAGGAAAGCATCAGCATTGCCATTAGTATAATGTAATATTCCTGTACCCATATATAACGGACCAGGATCGTTTTTAATGTAACCAAATGTACCTTCATCAGGATTTTCGCTGGTGATTCGAGCAGCAATAACATGTCCCCATGGTTGTGGTTTCTGTCTGGGATTGTCGAAATCAATGGCGCTATCACCCCAAGGACTCTCCCCGTATAATGTTCTTATACATTTTATACGATGTAATGGAATGCCCATGGCAATCTATTATTGGCAAAAGTTTGAAAAGTAACTAACAGCATAATATATACTTAACCCATTCAATGATATTCACGTACTTTTACATAAGCGTTTTAGCAACAAATGGGTTAACTTGCAACTACGTATGTACCCTGTACACTATGTAAAACAGGTTGTTCCTTTCGAACTCATGCATTAACAACAAAAGTAGAATTGTTTTTTAGTAAAGGGTGACCATGTAAACGATTTTGCACATATTATTATTTGCAATCACTTAGCCAATAGGCAAGATCACGATTTTCGTTTTCTGGATTACGTTATTTATTGTTGTATTACAATTCTAATTTTGTTGTTCATACGAGGTGTGATGCTAAATAAACCAGCAGCCATACCTGAAGTTGTGAAGCCGGAAGGTTGATATCTGCAACCATTTCAGTACATGGATGTTCGACTTGAAGCCGAGGATTTAACTCCAAAAAGAAAAAGTTGCCGTCCGTATCGTAAAGATATTCAACAGTTCCAGCACTTACATAGCCAACCATTTTTGCTAAACGAACTGCAGCCTAAAAAGGGAACCATGAAGCAATAAACAATTTTTAATAATATTAATAATAACCATACATAACTTTTCTCTTTTAGGCTCTACAAGGTAGAAAATGATGATTACCTTCTCCATTTGCTCAAATACATCCGGTTTTGAAACAACGCATGGAGCCTCTTCGATTATTTTTTGATGACGTCTTTGGATTGAGCAGTCTCTTCCGAATAGGGAAATTGCATTTCCATACTGATCGGCCAGTAGTTGAACTTCAAGATGTCTCGCGCAAGTAGCCAGCTTCATAATAAAAACTGGAGAGCCCGGAACTTCAGCTTGAACTTGTCTAAAAAGATTTGGAAAATCTTCGCCACTTTCAGCTTTGCGAATTCCCTTGCCACCACCTCCCTCACTTGCTTTGATCATAACTGGAAAGCCAATCATTTGAGCTGCCTTCAGACCATCTTCTACGGACTCAACACAACCCTTCTTGTACAAGTCAGATGAAATTTTGATTTTCTTGTCTTTCCCATTTGCTGTCGCCATTAATCCTATAAAAATTAAAATGTCAAGATACATAACATTAAAATGCGAAATGTACCTTAACTTGATTCAGTGGAAAACGTTGACATTTTTTTTTAAAATAATTAATAGCAATACAATAGTAATGTGGAATGATAATATTTTCTTAATAAATAAATGAGACAAACCTGATCCGGACCAGGGCAAGGTTGGAATTTCAGCTGTTTGAGCGACAATGCTTGATGCAATTTTATCACCAAGAGCCCACATAGCCTTCTCTGGTGGGCCGATGAAAGCAATACCATTTTTGCTTAATAATTCAGGTAGTTTGGGGTTTTCGGAAGCGTGTCCCCATCCAGCCCAAACAGCTTGAACTTGCATTCTCTTTGCAATGTCCAAGATGAGCTCCACATTAGCGTAATTATTATTGTTAGTTCCTGCGGTTCATGAGGAAGGCCAATTTATAATTTATGTAAACAAAATACAATATTTCATCAAATTGGTGCATCAATAGGCTTAGCAAACGGTTGAAAATTTCTTTGGTCATAAAGTTACAAAAGAATATTCAGAGGAGTTTAATGCAATATAATTACCTCCAGGGACTGGTACATAATGATCAGCCATCTTTATATACTCTGCATTCGCTTTGAGGTCTTCGGGAGTTACTGTAAATAAATTAAACACAAACTTAGTTTTACATGCTTCACATTTTCTTGATAATTCAGAAATTCATAGTCATCCAACCAAAAGTGAAATACTATCTACGTAACGAACAAGTAAAGAACTTGTAAGAGCGTATACATCTATAATCAAGATGTACAAGCAAAAAGATTAACAATTAACACTCACCCATGACCACAAATCTAATGGCTCTTTCATTTCTAAAAACTTCGTACGCCCAGCGACGAATTGATCGCATGCATTTAACAGCTGCAATCCCATTGTTTGCAATAAGAACCTATGCAAGAAATGAAGAAACATTTTTTTAGATGCATGAATTACATAAATTATGACACGAGAAAATATTTTTCCAGTGTTGAGAGACAGCAGCAGTTTGCTCTTCAAATCACAACATGGAACATGATTCATACTTTGGTATATTTTAAAACAGGTGGTAGATTAATTAAGTATTAATTGAGCTACACCCGTAGCTCAATTAATACTTAATGACGAGACAATTCATCACACGGAGTTTTTGCGGGCTACAAAGTTTCTGTCTTCAACATATTAAATTTTACTTTGGAGGATAACGTGACCTTTGGAGTGTCCTGGCGGAAGTGCATGTAATCGGGATTTTCCAACGGAACATTTTCCGGGGAGGTTTTAAGAAGGGTTTGGACTCATTTTTGTTGA
The DNA here is from genome assembly GCA_034698285.1 of Sminthurinus bimaculatus. Classification (NCBI taxonomy): domain Eukaryota; kingdom Metazoa; phylum Arthropoda; class Collembola; order Symphypleona; family Katiannidae; genus Sminthurinus; species Sminthurinus bimaculatus. Next base: position 10,662 of record JAQIVE010001082.1, read on the forward strand.
AAACAAACGAAAGTGCATGTTGGCATTGCTTCCGTGGTTGTTTGTATTGATCCTTTTGAAATAAACATTGTCAAGTAACTAGTGACTTACCCTGTTAATAACTTTTGTTCCATTGAGCTTCTTGACTAACTCCTCAGGTGTAGCGACCGTGACATCACGGGACCCAGGTTCGGAATACCTGGCGTCCCTCATCATATTTCCGTAGGACATGCTTGGCCTGCAAGTCAGAAAAAGTGATGGTTAAAAAAAATAGTTGTCAGAAGTAAACTATAAATAAACAACTTCGTTTCCCTTACACCGTAGTATTGTCAGTTATGTGTGTGACTACGATGCACGGCATCTCAACCGTTCTTTATATGTATATACTTTTCCTTGATCAGTTAATCTATAATGTATAATGAGCTGAACGTCCAGGAGAAAATCATGCGTAAGTCTAAATATTCTATCTTACTTAAACTACAGTACATACCATAAACATATCCAGAGCCGGATTCTACGTTTGCAACTTTCAACTAGGGATTTCGCTCCTCTACCATCTGCGATGTATATGCAGCCATTAGTGTGGTAAATGACTCATATACATATCGCAGATGGTAAAGAGGAGCGAAATCCCTAGTTGAAAGTTGCAAACCTGGTACCCGGCTCTGAACGTATCCCTAGTACTTGAAAAAAGCTTCTAAAATTGAGCACATGAAAAAATCAAATAATATAGAAATTTTGAAAGGGCAAAAGTTGACTTCAGCGGTGGACTTCGGAGAAACCAGAAAAAATGCACCGGCAGCTTGCAGAACCTCCCTAATTTGCATGTACACAATATAATATATATATTATATTGGTATATGTATATGTATATATATACATATACCTTGGTAGGAATTGGCTATATACATGTACAACAAGCAATGAGGAAGACAAAAAAGAGAGAGTTTTTTTTACTGAGGTGGAAAGTTGTGTGTAGAGACGCAACTTTTCTAAATACTGTTGAGACCTTCTAGATATTTGTACTCTAATATGATGTTGAAACAGTAAAATTTAGCAAATGTCTATGGAAATCACCCACCACTAAGAAATCCACATGCAAAAAGCACTGTTTTTATTCTGAAGACCACCTTATAGTATGGTATGATGATGTCCATGTGATTGGTGACTTGATTTATAGTGCTGAAATGGGTACAGAAATCCCATATGGGAAAATACTATTTTGCTAAGTAAGCGTGTATGTATGTTTGTAGTTCGTATGTGTTTGGTATTACCAAATGGTTAATGAAGAAGCAAGATGTCAAGGTGAACAAGTTTTATCAGTAATATAGAGGAGGGTATTACTGCTGAACATCAGACAAGTTTTAAATGAACGAAGACTAAGGAACATCATTCTACGGACTACATCAAATGTGATGCATACGCAGCATTCACAGTATTCAGTATTCACATTCACACGCAGCAGAGTTGCGGCCAGTGCTTTACAAAGTACATCAAGTCTCTCTCTCTCTCTCACGCTTACATACTACTTACTAAGGATGATGTTGCAAACTGCAAACTCTCTCTGTTATACTGTAATGCTGATCTGTATATACGTATTTACTATCACGCCACCTTATTATTATTATAAAGGTCAATAATTTCATTTCGCCAAAAGGACGGACATCAAGTTTATTGCATTGCATTTCTCTTCCTAGCTCTCTCTTTTCCGTCATCATTTTGATGTATACATACCTACTGACTTATACATAATATAGCTCTGATGAAACAAATTTAAAAAAATATAGTTTTAATGAACGTAGCATACGCATGTACTAAAGTCATACAGAACCTACTATGCATGCACTTAATCGACAGACGAATGGGCAATATGAAACGTGGTAATTTATACATACATATATACAGTCAGGTTTATGTTATTTATGTGTGTAGTGTGTATAGTGTATATGCACAAGTATGTATAGATACAAAACGCGTTCTGAAAGAAAGGGAAGAAAGCACAAAAACAAAAGCCACGAGCACACCAGACTTTGCATTTTTATCCTTCCGTCAATGGCTGAGATGTGAAACTACTTTTTTAAAGTTATTTTTTGATGACATGACACAATCGTCAATTACACGACTGATTTTGATCAGTATATCACACTTATCATATTTACCAAAGTTTACACGCATGGAATTATTTAATAAATTATCACTGTTTGAAGCTTGCACAACTTATTAGGAGTTTCAAAGCTATTTAACTTGAGTATATATAAGTTATCTACAAAGGTAGGAAGGAACAACAAAACTATTAGCAAAACTACAGCTAGCTAAATATCATGACGCTCTTCTCCAGAGAACTGGGGGATTTGATGATTACTGGGAAAATCCCTACTCAAAACTAAATACACTTGAAATTATACTATGCATAAATGTTACCTACTCGCCACTTCTCAGCTATAAATTATAAATGCATAATGAACTTACATGTTTGTAGATTTCCTTATTTCGTTCCTTCAAAAAGTATCATGAATATCGGTGCCACATAAGTATTTCACGAACGGAGACGTCTTATTTAATTCCTATGAAAAGAACAAACCAAGAGTTAAAATCATATATACACATGTTACATATATACCTATTTCATGTTTTAGTAAAAAAGAAAATATGACACATTAAATATACACAGTCATTAATAACAATTATTTTTATCCTACATCACACACTACAAACCAAAGTGTAAGAGAAGTATAAATAGCAAATTGAATAAAAGAAATGTTTACTATTAATACTTCTCTTGTGCTGATACTAGCACTATAGCATTCGAAGGACATTTGTAGTTCTATCTTTTAGTTTTAAAATTAGTGTTGGCCTGGACATACTGAAATGACCATTATATAACTATAAATGAACGATTGAATGAAGTATTTTTCTAACACTTTTTTATATTTCTAACGTATTTATTTAAGTACAGTGTTTATTATCTAGTGTGTTATAATTTATAATATTCAAATCAGTAAGCGCACTGATAAATTATAGAGATGACATTCACTGGACATGGACACTCGTTCGGTTCTACTTTTTTGTTACTAATTTTTATTATATGTTTTGAAGCTCCATATTTTTAACGATTTGAGAAAAAACAAAACTTACAAAAAACTGGAGTAGGTAACCCTGTATTTTTCAAGCTAGAAACTGCTTAGCAACAATATAACAACTAATAATGCTATCTTCAACATTAGATCACAGGATACTTAAATGACGACCCTTATTAATTGTTAGATATTATATAGATTAAATTTCATGAATAAAAGCGCAGGTTACTAGACTGCTTTTTTATTCATAATATTTTACGGGATATATTTAAAAATAGGATAATATATAAGATAAGAAAATTTCAACTCACAATCTCATGGGTTTGCGTTGCAATTGCAATTAAATGTGTAGCTTGAGAGTAAATGTTTGTTTGTACAATGCAGAGGCCGACTTCTTTCTCACACAGACTTATAACATCAACTAGTCATTACATTACACATCGTGGATAGGATGGAGGATGGATACTGTGAGAATTAACAATTTATGCCTCTGAACCTCCCTCTTCGTTCATATTATGAGATACTTATAAGTAATAATAATATATTCTACAACTTGAAACAATAGTGTGTGTGTGTGCCCATGTAGAAATACAACTCACAAAACTTACTTACATACAAATTCTACACATATATTATTATAATACACAACATACCTAGTCGTATCATTTTTAGCTATCAATGTTAATGTTGTACTTACATACTTTAACGAGTAATAACGTTACAAAATCATTTAATACTTCCCAGTCATCTATACATTTGATACATACTTTTGCTATATATGTACACACTACTAATAATTTTTCACGTGTACAAGTGTATTATGTTACACGAAATCTTTATAGTACAGTAGTCAGTAGTCACACGTGGTTATTAAAGCAAATACTCATGACCTTTACTTACTTAAGTTGTAAGTCTGCTCTGAGCTGTCATCACCATCACAAGTGGGAGAGAAGAGAGACAACTCCATGAATTTTAACAGTAAATTTCCAAAAGAGAAAGGAATAACGACGGAAAGGATTATTAAAAACAGACCATGAGTATGGATGAATGGGTCTACATGCGGTCACTTTATATTTCTTTTTTTCATCTCTAATCCTTTTCTTGGTTTAATGGTCAACTATATTTACACTATGAACTATTTTAAATTCAAAAATTCACTTTTTTTAATAGTTAATAGTTAATGAAATATAAAACGTGTACTACGTACTACGTATGCCCCCAGAAATTACATAAAGTACCAGTTATTATTGCTTTCCAATTGACATTATTATTATTAATTCATGACATGTGTACGCAATACTTTATTTTAGTGTTAAATATAATGAAGGGGAAACCCAATGATAACTTTTAACCTCTTCCGGACGGGAACACATTTTTTATATAGAATTTACTATTTACTTTACTATTTTGAAATTTAGGTACATTTCGTATCTAGAATCTAGATCCTATAAGTAAGCTGATAATATACCTACACTTAGATTTTTTGAATGCGTTGCCATGGGAAAAAAACTACAACTTTGGCGAATGCAGGTTGTGATCATTGGGTTGCTCCTAGTAGGTTTCCAAAAGTAATACTAAATTATTGAATTATTTCATTGAACGACATGTTCTTGCTTTGAATTGCTTGAATCAAAAGGACAAAGGCCAATATTGGTCAAGGGTCGACCCTTTGCATAAATGTTGACAAAATATTATAATAATATGTAAACTTGGTCGGTATCGGTAACGGTAAGTAAAAGTTTATATTTACTTACAACACGAAGTATTTGACCTGAAGTAAAAGAAAAAAAGGTAACATATCACATCATGTTTTCGTTCATACTTATTCCATTAGATGAAGACCCTCTATAACCTGTAACCTATAACATGTTTATAAATAAGTATAATATTATTATAGTATTGTAGTATATAGGCAGGTAGAACTAGAAGTTCCTTAGCCATTGCTTTTTATTGCATACAAATATGCAATACGGATAACAGATAATCAGAACTTTAGTGTCAAGTAAATGATATCTATTATCTATTGTAGTGGCATTTCATTTCTTGGGCGCAAAATCATTAATCAATAACTAAACACTTTTACACCATTAATCTTAAAAGTCAAAAGTTTTGACTCAAAACTCAAAAGTGACAATGTTTCTTCATTCGGGAAAGTAACTTGCAACATTCTAAATTCTAAGGTACTCAAGTACGGATGAAACAATACACATTACAAAAACACACATTAATTAATACCCGTTATACCTTTACACCTATACTAATATAATAAAAATAATTAAGATTGATTAATTGACAAAATACTTACTTCTTAACATTTAGCGCAGGCAGAAATCACGATCGAGATCTTTCTATTTTTACACTTACTTATAATATAATATTTACAATTTACACACATGATCGAAAGCGTAGTTACTTAAATAATTCAATAGTTGCACATACACATAGACACGTGAATATCACATTTTAAAAATACAAGTTAGATATATATGTAATCAAATGTTAAGTATGTCATTCAAATGTCGAATGTATTATTAAGTTTATAAACTAATTAAAATTATAGTAGACTTGAAACTACCCGTACTTTTTGCTCCTATATGTACTTACTGCATATTATGACATGCACTCTACTTTATATGTGTAAAACATACTACATATAGCTATGATAACACAAGGCCTGCACTAACGTATAGTATAAAGTAAGTACATACTTACTTATAAGTGACACTCACATTTTAAAAATTGCAAATATTTTGAATCGTAAGTACTTTTTGCATGGCATGATTCCTCTGGACTTTTTCATTAGTCCCATGGAAGGAAACTCCGCCTTGCAAAAAATCTACTGTCATTCATACCATACATAGATGGGCATTCAGGAGAATATATAAGAAGATCAATAATATAGAAACGAGATTTTACGAGATATTATCATTCCACAGCGAGTGATGTCCATAAATGAATCCGGGGATCAAACATCAAAATAATCTTATCTTAGATCTTAGGTACACGAAAAGTAAATTTTGTCCAAAAAACGAAGAAACTCAAATTCATCAAAAATCCAGGAGTTTGTGGAACTTTATTCCAGTCAAAAGTTACAAATAATAGTCATGAAATTCTGCGGATGCATAGAAGAAAAATCCCTTTTTAACTAACTGGTTTAAAGTAAAGAAATTTTTTTTCTATGCTGCGGATGCGTTAGGGGTGAAAATTGTATTACTTATACGTACTTATATTCATAATGCATAAAGCCCGATACACGATACACGCTTTGTGTACGCTTTAAAAACTGCTTTTTTAGTTTTTAGTTTTAACACAATTTTTTTAGTTTTTTTGGGTAGTTAACATCCTTACGAACGCACTTTCAGCGTGGGGAGGGCTCCAAGTTGCAAAGTACATGCACAATTTTCATAATAAATATGTAATATTTTTTAACTTGTTCTAGTTTATCCCTTAACTTGTTCTATATATACTCTAAGGTTTATCCAGCGATCCCCAGTACACTGTATGTACTATGTACTATGATACTCTGTTTTTATATGCTGGGATAGGTTAAATAATTACGAATTCTGCTTTTCAATTTTCTAAGATTTTTTTAGAAAATTTTGACGTCGCATAATATATGTACTTAGTTTGTAATTTTTGGTTTATAAGCAAAGGTTTTTTGCTTTGTCCTCGAGATCAATCTGAAATTAACAACAGTAGTCCGGTTAGGTCTCCTAACACCACTTATGGACAAATTACGTGCCAAATTTTCGATTTAAAATTTTTTTATCATTGATAAAAATCTATTTTTCCTATTGTAAGTAAGGAAATGGGGATTTTTGGGTCTTCACAAATTGGATTTTCAAAATTTTTCAGTCACTGAATTACAAATGCTGATTTCCTTCATGTTTAGGCAATTTTTTTCAAATTGTCATAGATAACTTCGAGTTGTAAATATTTTTTAGAGTCTAGGTATTTTTATAAGATTTTTATGGTTGTAACTTGTAAAGACTAGCTAATGCGGAAGTCCGAGAAAAATTTTTGAAAATCAAATTTGTGAAGACCCAAAAAATCTCCATTTACTTACTTACAATGGGGAAAATAGATTTTCATCATTGATAAAAAAATTTTAAATCGAAAATTTGGCACGTAATTTGTCCATAAGTGGTGTTAGGAGACCTAGCCGGACTACTGTTATTAATTTCAGGGCGATCCCGAGGACAAAGCAAAAAACCCTTTGCTCGTTAGATTAAACCAAAGTATGAAATAACAGAAAGTTTATATGAACAAGTTAGATATGGCTCGAATCTTTTATTATAATAAAATTTATGAATTTTAATTGCTTTCTTCTTTTTTTGCTTAAATGTAAAACCAAAATTTTGCCATTATAGAGCTTCACCAAGTGAGCAGTGTAAGGTTCAGTGGACAGTGTATACCTATTTCACGCAAGTTGCAATGGACCTAACCAAAAATGTGTACCAACATAAGTACTTAACTTGCTCACCAGTTTTAGCCCTAACGTTTCCGAATTTAATTTTATATCAAAAGGCAAACACATCGAAATAAACGCAATCATTTAATTTATAGAAGAATGTCTTCTGCATTGTCCTCCATCAGCATCTCAACTTGATTAATTTCTTTCTTCCAGGAATCCAAACGAGAAATCATGCCTCCAATCTAAGAACCAAAGCAGCATTAAAAATATTTTAGAACAACAATAACGCGTGACCATTTGAAATTGAGCACGGATTTCTTGATTTATTGGCCAGTAGATGATTTATTTCATTTATTCGAACCTGTTTTCGATCGAGAACACGGGGAAGGACCCAAGTAATGTGAACTGTTCTGCCAACTTCATCGATTGCCCCTTTGATCAATCCCTTAGCGATGGCTTTCATGATATATATTTCCACCTGATTTTCATCAATTTTTGCAGCTTCAGCTATTTCTGCAAACGATAACTGACGTTCGGTCGCTACCCTCTGAAAGGTCATCTAGGATTTGCATACAAGATCTCAAGTTAATTCTAAAAACGACATTTCATCGAAAATTGTTGTGTCAACACCATTAAGAAAACGCATTTATAACATGGCACAATATTAAGTTAGGTGTAGTTATTAGTTATTACTAGTGTTAATTTTATTTGTATTTATAAATTATACTCATATTATTATAACATATTGAATATTGCGAAAAGCATCTTGTATTACTAAAATTACCTCCATTAAACAGAGAAGGGTTATTTTTTCCCGGAGTAATTTTTGATTTTCCATGAGAAGCTGAGAAGTTTTCCATCTGTATCTGTAACTCTCGAATTCCTTAATATCACCATTGTTGAACGCTTTTAATACAGCAAAATACCATTGATCCTCCGTATTTTCAAGAGAGGAAAGTATTGGATGAGCCAACTGAAATGATATGAAGGGCTGACAATCAAATCAGCCTCTCCCTGTTGTTAAAGCAACGTAGAGAGGCTGATATAATTGTCGGCCCTTCATATATTAGTAAAAAAATAAACAAAATAAATCTGATAGCAACTTTCAGTAATCTGCATTACAAACTATATAATATAATACTAATAATATAATTATACATTATTAAATATACTCATTCATGATTTTTCTGTATCCCCGGGAATACACCCGTATTCCCGGATAGAATCAACAAATAAAAAAACAAAAAAACCTATGCAACCAAAATGAAACGTCAAAGAGATGTTACAGTCAGGTTTTAAGTAGCAATATCGACACATACATACCACTTAAAACCTGACTGTCACTTTATATGCGTTTCAATTTGTTGCATAGGTTTTCTGTTTTTTTATTTGTTATTTTTTGTTAATTCTAAATGCTATGAAAAGAAATTTCTTTGCAGTGCGTTTCAAAAAGTGTCACAGACCCGTATTTCCGGGGATACAGAAAAATCATGCATATATTATATTCAACAAGTTTGCGCTCCACACGAATCACAGCAAGGTTTTTTAAAACCTCCAACTTATTACACACAACCTATTGTAGTTACCATTAATTTACCCCAAAACTAATCTACACATTGTGCAACCAAAAGGAAACTAACCAAGAGTTTCGTCACTAGTTTAATTTTTGGAAAACCCGGATGTGACCCGGTAATTTCTGTAATAATAGTTATTAATTCTTGAACGTACCATGTTAGGAACTATACTAAATACATTACTTAAAGAAACCAAATATGTACTATACACGAATCGTTTCATGAATATTATATAATAAACAATATACTATAATATAATAATATAAAATAAGCTTACAAGTTCACCAAAGTTAAAGATGCCTTCCCCAGCTACAACAAATTAAAAACGTAACAGTTATAACTCATTTTCAGAAAGTTACTTTGATAGCATGCATTATTTAATGTAAGTTAGTTTTTAGACGTCAGACGAATGTTAGGTGAGGAAATCTATATGTATTTTTTCTTACTAAGTGCTGCTAAAATCAACTGTTTAGCGTGAATACGTTGTGCTTCAGGCGACAATGTTGACAGATCAGTGCAGCCAAGAAACTTCAATGCACTTTTGTAATATCCAGCAGTGTCCTTGATTGTGTTATAAAGTTCGCTTTGCAAGAGATAAAAACGACCATGGACAGATGAAACGCCATCAATAGTTGTCAAAATCTCGTCAGCTTCTTCAATTAGGGCCTAAACAAAACCAGGGTTTTAATTTTATTCGGCATTATCTCACAAACATTGACTATTCTTTATTGTGGAAGTGTATGATGTATGTACTTACCTTTGCTGCATCTGTATTATGTTCATCTCTCAAGTAAACAGTTCCTTTGGTTATCTTGAACAATACCACTGCTTCTTTATTCGCCTTAACTTTTGGTTCTTGCTTTTCCAGGAAAGTTATTACTTCTTGGGGTGACATTTGTGTTGTAATAACAACAATTACTTCAGCAAACGAAAGAGGATTAATCCTGAATAATAACAAATAAATAAATACATTATACCAAGTGGGCACCAAACATGGGCCTAGAATCTATTTTGTTTTTTATGTCAATTTTCAATTTAAGGAATTTAAGACACGGCGGAAATAAATATTATATTATGCAGTTCTGATAATAATTCATAATTAGTCTAATTAAAAGCCAATATACGAGTTTTTTTATGCCTCATTTCAAAATCTTGGATGAAGTTTTCATAAAGATCAACAAGGAGGCGTCCTTTGAGTAATGCTGGATTTTTCACGAACGAAAGTAATTTAATGGTAAGTTGGTGCCATAAACGTCGAGTGTACAGGTCGTCCAGATTTGACCATTCTTGAGCCAACGCCGGATCATTACTTGCTGCAGCTTCCTGTAAGCTCACAAAATATGTACACATTTAATAATTAAATGAGTCTTGACAAATATATATTTTGCCATTAACCATTAACTATTAACCAATAAAGAAAAAAATAAACTACATATTTACGTAAGTACTACTATGTGTATTGTGCATTTAATTTTTATAATTATTTATAATGTATAACAATACCTGAGCTGCCAAATAAGTACCAACGTCTCGAATCATGCCAAAATTATAACTGACTTCTCAAAATATAGCTCAATGTTTTTATTATTTTAAGTATGTAAGTATGTCCTTCAAAATTTATACGTTTTATAAATTTTAAAGGGGCAAACGGCAAACACCACCATCAACTAAAACTTCTTTTAAAATTGCTTCAAAATTTATGATTTGTGTGTCGAACACAGTACAAAGTACAACTGGATCTACACCTCAAGAAGTAAACGAATGATACTGAATTATGAATTATTTAATACACCTCACAAGTAAGTAGATAAATAATTATCTTTTTTATCTGACCAGTGGTCTTAAAAGGTTAAAAGTTCTATAAAATTTTTGTTTTTTTTTATTTTAGTAAAAAATATGTACTACAACCTACAACGCGTGTGTAAGGATGAGCCGCCTGACACAGTGACAGTCTTTATGCATAGATCTATCGTCTCTTGTCCGTGGAAATATTACTCAACTCATTCTTAAAAGTACTCATGTCTCGCACTCTTTGTAGATGATGATGATGACTTGCAGGCAGGAATTAGTCTTATAGTCTTACACATCCACGAAACATATTTAGGTATATTATTTGTATTATATCATTCATGTTAAAGTAATGCCAACCAATAAAACATTTTATATCATTATTACAATAATATTATAATATTAACATGTGCCTCGGTAAGTAAACATGATGATGTACTTATATATGTACTACTATGATATTTCATAATATAATAATATATAATATATATGATATAAACATATCAAATATCAAAGATTCTCTAACCGATATGGTATGTTCATCTACGGTAAATGGTATATTATGTACAATAATTTGGGACGCTTTGCTTTGAAAACACTGATAAATTATGAATTATGAAGTCCTTTAAGTAGACGGCATGTAAGCATGAAACAGGAATAAAAGAGTAAAGAGAGGCATGTACTATTTGGGGGGCGGAGGAGTCAGCCAGCATGTGTAATGTATAATTTCAATATAAACTAATAATAAATACTTGATACACTATAAAAAAAGACACACTCTCATTATGAGAAAAGTTTACAACTCTCATGGTTTAAATTCTGGTACATTTACTTGAGTATATATTATTACAATTAATAATAATGTAATATGCTCACTTTATACACCAGAACTTTATAATGCAGTATTATAAAAAATATAACCTTCAAAATAAGTCACTTTTACATCTATTATGGAGGGTAATAATATAATATATAGCTGTATAATATATTGTATAATATATTTTTTTAAATTATAGCAAGAAAAAACTTATCGGTAAGCGAGGGCAATAATCTAAAGTTTGTCATTAGTTATACTTAAGTTGGGCTAAAAGATTCGTATATGCCAGATCTATTCACTATTCCCTATCGTAAGTCCTGTTTTCAATTCAAAATCAAAATGTTCTGATTGTGAAAGAATCCAAAGAATCGACTTGTATATTTTACAAAAATAGAATTTTTTTTCGAATTTAAAACAGAAGTTGGTCAGTATACCTCGCATGCAAATGTTTTTGCCCAACTAATGACAAACGTAGGATTATTGTCCTTGCTTACCCATATATAAGAAAATCAAAGAGATAAAGTTGATCGGGATACGCTGTCATTGTTACAAAAGTTGAAGGAAAGCATCGCTTTTACACCGTATCTTGTAGTTGTTGTTCGCAGGGTCAAACTCTACAATTTCTACGTCATAGTATTCCCCAGGTTTAAAATTTTGTTCAATTGCTTCTTGTAATTTTGAATCCCTCTGGAAATCTGTTTCAAAATGCAAGCCAATAATAAAAACACATTTTTGGTCAAACGTTTATCAACTGGATACAAAAATTATGTTGGTATAATATGGGAGAAAGATACTAACATACAGTCATCAGCCGTACATTATGCGAGTCGTTTGGTAACCACTCACATAATGCTTCCTAGGCAAGATTGGCATAATTTGTAATTTGCTCAATGTGGTTGACAGTTAATCTTTCTATCCCATATCATAGACTTAACATGTAATGCAGTATATTTTTTCGTGCTTGACAAAACTCTCATCCCGGGTATAGAACAAATGTACACATACTTTAAAAATGATTAAATTAGTTTATTTGATCATTTTAATCAAGGTATCTAGTTTTTAATTTTTATATTGGTTGTCTAGGGTTTTAATTTTCTTTACTTTTGTTTTGCATGCAATTATATGAAATAAACTAAAGGATGTGCACATTTACTCCTGCCTTCGGGATGATAGTTTTGACAAGCATATTATGTACTATTCTAATCTGTAAAAAAACGACCTTACCAGAAAAGACACATTGAATAGCGAATGATGGAAGTTTTAAAAATTCTGGACATATAGGACGAAATTTATGCTCGTCATTTTCAATGGAGTAGATCACGCCAGTGTCCAGACAGTAAACGCTATGCATATCAATCCTTTGAGCTCTTGTCCATTCATCTGTGGTGGCTATTAAATAGGAAGTAACAAGGAATAGTAACAAAGGACAAAAATTTTTTTTAATGCATGTATGGATTGACCTGAATTACATAAATGTTAAATCAAATGGTGTAAACATGATTATTAAATATGGTTCATGATTAATTTAACTTACTTGGTTTGAAAAGAAAGACTTCCAACAATTTCGGATAAAATTGAGTTGCTTTAACCTGATTTGTATAACGTCTAATTTCATCTTCCATGATACGTCGTTCTCTTTCGATCCTGGGAATCTGTATGTTTTTGAACGAGAGCATATAATCAGAGAGATACAGCTGCGATAGCTCCATTCTGACCGGCATTTGAAGCAGCTCTATTTGCTTTTCAAGTGGATCGGCATTGAGTTTACAATTTCTGACAGTATTCCAGTGCGAATCTGAGGATCAAAATTACGATTAATATATGTATGAAAAAAATTACATGTTGTAAAGTAAACTGAGATAATTTTATTTTTACTTTTGAGGATCATTAGGATTTCACCCGATGATCACTGTTGTTTGAGTACTCTCTATACATATTTGGTGCGGAAAAAACAGTGGATTCTGAATGTGTTGTAGATTGTAGTACAGTTAGAAGCAAGTTAGAAGTTATTATTACCAGAAATAATGCTTGTATCGTCTGTCAACCCTGCTTCATAAAGTTTTTCCCAATCCCACTTTTGAAGGTCTAAAATGTTTTTGGCCAAACTTGTAGAACCACACGAAATATCTGCCTCATATACATTTTCAGTACTATATTGGAGCTATAAAACACAGACATAATTTGTGCGAATCGTTAAAATTAACTGCAGAATAGTTGTACATAATACAATCAAACATTAAACCCTTCGACGCCAGAAGGGATAAACGTTTTACCGAATATCGTCAGCAGAGCTTACTCTGACGATTCATTGGTAATTTATTCATTAATATCGAATCTCAGAACCAACAGTGAACTGGTTTAATTTTCTTACTTATTACAACGGTACGTAGACAAGAGTGCAAGATAGTCCTTTTCTACGTTGCAAAGGGCTTTCTTGTACTCTCGACAACATATTATGTTTATATATGTACTAAGCCATAAAACTAATCAAACCGTAATATTTAAAACAACTGCCTCTAGCACTACTATGAATAATCATAATCATTGTGAGAAAAATAAAAAAATAAAAAGCAATTGAATAGTAAAATAATTACTTTTGTCATTGTAATTTTTTGGTGATTAAAAGGTGCGTGAATCTTTTCTTCAAAATCTTTCCGCAGCACGAAATCTGGGTCATCAGGGACACCCCGTACTTTAACTTTGTATCCAAGCAGCGGTTTCTATTGTAAAAATAAGTGTTTGGATTGTTATATTCAATATATTATTATTGTCGAAATGTTAGGTAACTATAGGCCACGAAATTTTTATCAAATCAAAAATAAAAATTGTACCCGCAAAAAGTTCGAATGAAAATTTTTCAATTTTTGTAAAGGGATTGTTAAAGTTTCGCCAAAATCGATGAAATAGACGCTGACAGAATAATTATTATAAACTTGGACTACGATTGCACGCTGCATAGTTTCCATCTTATTCCAATTCGCATAAGGAGCGCAGACCAATTTTCCTATTGTTGGGCATGTATCCAAGCAAGGCTCTGAAAAAAATTAATGACATAAAAACATTCCATTTAATTAAAAAACGTCAGAATTCAGAATCTTGTTTTTTTCACCATTATTATGAAATTCTTTGAACAGGTAAGAATGTATAAGTATTTACCATCCAAGCAGAAATCGTTAATATCATCCATTAAATCTTCAAGCTCTTGCTTTGAAACACTACATTTGATTACATGAATTTTATTAAAGCTATAAAAATGCGTTATTATAAAGGTTTCATTTGTTTCCTCCACCAGAGTTTGCTTTTCAAACTTGCCAAATATTTCCTCAAATGAATTAAGACTAGCAGTTGCAGAATGTCTTTGCTCGCTCTTTAATGGTACTTCTACTTTAGACTTGGATGTGGAATTGCTGAACTTTCCGATAATACTAGCCAACATTTTATTATGATCAGTACTTGAACTTGACTCAGAACTTGTATCAGATGAATTTACACAGATGTTTTGTTCACTTTGTTCACAAGTAGCTTCCGTTGTAACTTGTAGATTTTGTGGCAAACCATTTGCTTTAGGAAGCCCAGAATCCGACGTATTATTACACAATTTTTCAGTTCGAGAAAATCTTTGAGCCTGTAAAAATGATGGTGGTTCCATCCTTTTCCTGATTTGTTTCCCTCGTCCAGCCGACAACATTTTGTTGATGTTACCAGTTGACCGACCACTATCACATGTTGCACGAGTTGATTCACCCAAACTCCCCTTATCATTCGGTAATTCATTGTCGCCACGATTAGCTGTGTACTTTGTTGATAAGTCCTTATTTGACAAAGGAATACTTTTTAGATTATTTTCAGCATTACTTGCTGATTGAGGATCGGCAGGAGTACTAACGTTTCTAATATTACAATCCAACCTGCTATGATCCATTTGCGTCCAACATTCACCGGATAATTCATCCCTATAAGGAACAGTACACATTTATCGCAGTTATCAAAATACATTTTAGCTATTGTCTAATAATACAAAATAATGAAAATAATAATATTCCTGCTGTAGAGTATTGCACCCGATCGGAAAAGTCACGCACAACTATGCATGGTATTATTAAACATACTGCTGCTGAAGTTGTAAGGACAGCTCTAGATTTATTTTTCATATAAAAGCATGCGGAAAAAGGCTGTCCTTACAACTTCAGCAGCAGTAATACCTTATTCATAATTTTATTGGACGCCATCATATGCATAACCTGGACATAATTATGAATAAAAACAAATGCCATATACATTTTTATGCATAATTATATGCAGGTCATGATGGCGTTCAAAAATTATGCCAAACGAATAGCAATGCATCTCCAACGTCAAAGCAACACAAGGTTCATGAAGCGCGTTTAAGTATTCAATTTAATAGTTATATTATGGTATAAGTTCAAAAACCAATTTTACTCGAGATCCTTTGGTAAACATTGTATTCCACAAAACATGGTGCAGCAGAGGGTACAATAAGCTCCTTGCAGTTGTTTTCCACAAGGACATTTTATTGGCTGTACTTTATGGGGACAATTTTTGTAGACTTTTTCAGGATCTAACTTTTTAAGAAATTCCTTGGATGTAATTTCTCTGGACTTGGCTGCTTCAAAAGGGGCATCCCATGTACTACTGAAGTCCAGAAACTGGTCTTCAATTCCACCTTTCCGTGATTTCGCTGCCATTTTCCCTCTAATGATACAAAATGATATAAATGTTATAATATTATGTAATGATAAAATAATAATATGGTTCATTGTTAGGTTTTAGAGCTGGTGCGTATCGTATGGTTACTTTGCACAAAAACTAATATTCTTGCGGTACTTAAAACAGACTTATTACTTACTTTCTTACTTTTCTGGTACAAAGTTATCCTTTTTCTAGAATGATTTGTAGTAAAAACTTTTCTCTTGTTGTTAGTACTCCTAAAAATAAAACAAAATAACGAATAAAAATTATGTTTTGTTATTATTATTGCTTACTTATTATTACATAGCCGCTGCCAAGAATCAAGAATACATTATCGAAACAAACCAAAGTATTTTAATGTCATCAGTAAGTTGACACAGACTGGTATTTATAATTTATACTACAAATCCATGTAAATGTTGTTTACTCATCTGTAATCTATGTATTTCTAATACTGTTTACTGTTTAGAGAAGCAGGTTTATATGGTTGATTATAGATCATACCATGCGAAAATTATAGAATATATATATGTTAATTTTATGTTCACTTTGGGAATTGGGATGAAAGCGACAAGATATCACATAATAGTATCTGATATCTACAAATCAATACAGTACCTAGTACCTAAGCACCTAAATTTACTGACTGACTTACAAAATATAATTCTAAATGCCTCTTGTAAGTAACCCGTGAAAAAGGGACTTGCCCCTGACTTTCCTACCGTAATGTCATCAGTCGTCAGTCGTCAATGGCAAGTCTGCTTTGCTTTTTTTTCTATTTTTAACGGCTACACACGTGGTTTTATGCACACGGGATCTGGCAGACTGGGGGCTATTTTCTGCTAATGCGGGTTTGGCGGAGTAAAGATCTTTCAGATGGGAAGAAATGAAAAAAATTTCCAAATTCGCTTACGGTAATATTTTTCCAAG
>JAQIVE010001083.1:0-27948 GCA_034698285.1 Sminthurinus bimaculatus
ATTTTTGGCAAGCATAAAATATAGAGCACAAGATCTGCACAAATTATTTGCTATCGGTAAAGCAGATACATACATAAATACCTAATTAAGTTGATATATAATATATATTATTAACTATAGTCTGTACCTATACTTGTAACTGGTGTATTGTGTACTTATGTGCACTGCATAGAAAGTAAAACGAGAGATGAGAAGGATTTTTCGCAACAACGTTTTATCTCCATTTCTATAGCACGCATAATATATTTACATAAAAGATAACGTACGATATTTATCGTAAGCCTTTCTATGTACCATTAACAATAACAGCTCTGTTTTATTACTACGTTTACACTTTCAAGCTGTTCTTTATCCTCATCTTTATTATTAATTGATATTACTGTACTGTAAATATATTCTGCTCTTCTTCACTGGAGGAAGTTTCCCGCAGAAACTAAGGAATTCGATATCAACTAAAGTATTATTATTATATTATGTATAATGTATAATAATATGTACAAAGGTTAAAAAGAGCAAGAGTGTGTAAATAAATAGTAAAAAAGTTAATTCATTTGTTCATTCACTATAGTCAGTGAGTAGAGTGCAATATTATATATTAGTTTTTAAACGTGCCTATCTAAAGCAACAGAACATTATACTTTATACTGTGTGCAGACTTTAAGCACAATAAAATATTATAAAATAGCGTGAAGAAGCCCAGTTATACTAAATATATATTATACTAAATCCATCCGTCTACATACATTCTACATTATATTCTATTACAGTGCGTGATTTGAAGTTGGAGTTGGACTGAGAGTTAGAACAATGAATCATTAAACTGGGTCTAAAAAATATGCAGTATACATATGTACATAGTTATTTATTAATAGTGTCTCGTGTTAATAGTGTTTAAAGCATTTGTGTGTGTGTGAATAAGTAGCAGTGTCACATTTTTTACTGAAATAGATTTTTAATAGTTTGCTCATGACTTTTGCTAGAATGTGAATTTGGATACGAATAAAAATACCAATATCAACAGCGGATATTGATATTCTCGTCTGTATATGTAACTAACAAGTTTGTGCAAAATTCCACTCTAAAATAACTGGATCAACTGGAATTGGATTTTGTGTGGGTGTTGTGATAAATAGATACTTTTCCGTGTCCAGCAGCGCCATTCTATTGATTTTGGCATGAGGACTTTACCCCTTAGAAATTTTTTCAAGTGGGTGCCAAAAGTTCCCCAAACACAATAATATTAGAGAATAAACGACAACAAAATTAAGCCTAAAAAATTACAATGGGTCTGAGCAAGTGGGAAACTCTCACTCAAAATTTCAAACATAATATCAAGTTGACGGGGATCCGTCGCGTGTATTTTTGCAGTAGTGAGGTGAGAATTTGTCAATAATATCAAAATCAATAGCGCACAATTAAATTGGAAAACAATGGGAGAATTTAATTATTTTAGACTTAATTTAATGTTTTTTTCGTTGTCTCTTTTGTTTTCAGTGGGAGAATCTAGAAGCGATCGACAAAGTTTCAGTCCCCTACATTTTATACAGATTTTTATTTCTTACTTACTTCATAGTATGTCTTGCACACTCCATTTACCGAGACAAAACTCGACAGTACTGGATCATCAGTAAGAGAATAAAAAATAAAAACTATACTTTTACTATTTAAACGCCGCTTTAAATTTTATGCAAATTTCGTTGTATTTATTTATGTCCTGATTTGATTTTCTTCCACAGTGGCCACTCACTGGTCCTTCCTCATACAAACTGCGTATGCGGGCCTTTATTTTGGCAATCTTGTCCTTCGCTACTTTGAGTATCGTCGGGAGGCCCAGACTTTGAGGAGACAGAATGACACCCTCAAATATCCGAATGCGAGCCTCCCCACCCGAAAAAGATTGCCGACAGAGCTAAACGTTGTTGACTCAATCGTCTGGCTCCTTCTTTCCGTGGCCGGGACAGTTCCCTACATTGTCACGTTGGGCTACTGGATTTTTGTGTATAATCCCTCCGACCCCGCAGATTCCCGAGCAAGCTTGGTGTGGAACTTGACCGTCCACGGGTTTAATGCGGTGTGTATACATACAATATTATATTATACAAGTTCAAACTCAAGCAGTTTACCACAAAAATAATGATAAATGAACTTTTTTTTGTTCGTGTCATCTTTAGCATGATTGATAGATAAAGTTTTTACTCAAACACATTTACTTGATTAACGTTGTCTTATGTCAACAGGTTCTCGCTCTCATCGATATTCTTGTGATTGCCATTCCAGTCCGAGTGGCCCATGCCTTGTACACTATGATTTTTGCCTTGGCCTATGTTCTTTTTTCGTACGAATCTTCACTTTAATTTTATACCCACACAATACAAAAACTGAATTTTGCAGTTGTTTACAATACTTTTAAGCTTTGCTCAAAAGATAATCAATATTAAGTGTATTTTGCTTGTGTTTATTTTTTCAGGTGCATTTACGAGTACGCTGGAGGTTCCTACAAAGATGAGGCAGAAAGGCCCTACATTTATTCCCTGTTAAACTGGAGGGAGAATCCAGAATGGGCCATCATCTCCTGTGTGGGAGCCGTGATTGCGGCCTTTGGTCTTCACATCCTCCTGTGGTTTTTGTACAAATTCAGACTGTTCCTAGTGTCAAGGCTCCAGAGTCGTCTTAGTTGCTACTCTTCAAGGGCTTAAGCCATATTTTTCGCTTTTACGTATTTACCTACTAGTATATGCAAATATTATAAGTAAATTTCAAGTTGTACCTGTTATACATATTATTATATTATGTGTTATATGTTTTATGTTTAAATGCCGTATTCTAAAATGTAAAGTAAATATTAAGTTAAAATGTAATATTGTACTTACCAGGCTAAAAAAAATTTGCCTATTCAGTCACAACAACCAAAGAAATGGTGTACAAAGCCAGAAAATGCAACCTACATAATAATTTTGAATAAAAATGCTCTCACACATTATTTCTTTTTGAAAAAGCGTCTCCATTAATTGTCTATAAACAGTCAAATATTGTACATGAATGCATTTCCAAGTGCGTCATGGAGTTTGAGTTGGCTCAAAGTCAAAGTCAACTCCAGCCAACGCTCAAGCCCGCAACAGGATTATACAGTACACATGGCTACTTTACTTACAAACGTGCATTAGAATTGTGCTCAAGCCGTCACTATAGAGACTTGTGTATATATGACCTTGTGGGAATTATCCTTGCTGTGTGAGGGAAATTACGTTTGTGTGTATTTTTACATGCACTTTTCATCAATGCAAAATACTTTATACAGATGAGCGCGTTGCTGACGGACCAGAGGCAACAAGCAAAAACAGAATTATCTCTATTTAGCAAATAGCTCAAGGGCAAAAATAGTTCTCTCATCCTCTTGAAACTCCAATCTCAGCTTGCATTTGCTCCTTTATCTTTTATTTGTTAAAATCTAACCATGGTAGCCACAGAGCTTGGTCCGAGTTTATTAGTGCAGTCTTCTGCCTGCCAAAAGTTCGGTTCATCGAAAAAAAACGTGCGTACGAAATTACAGATACAGTACATTTTGAGGCAGTGAATTATGGCGGAATCCTGCCTTCATTATTTTGTGGTACTTTCCGCCTGCCTTCTCTTCTGGATATTTTTCACGATATTTATTGGGCCCATTCTGCTTCTCCTGTGGACGTACAAACAAATCGTCTATTTATTCTATAAAGTGACCAGGCCGGACCTGGAACTTCTTTGTGCGGGTGACGTGGGACTTGCCGACGACGTCCGGAGAAATGTTTTGAGTAACATTGGATTTCTTATTGTGCTCGAAAACCGGGGACAGGCTAAACAACCGGGCAAAATTGTGAATAATATTGACCAGCTTCAAGTTCAAGTATTGCGAGAAAAGTTCAAAAGTCTGTTCCTACCGCCGTCGGGTCGATATGAAAATAATAATGCGGAGGGTCAAAAATTTTGGGGCTATCGAAAGTTGACAAAAGTGTACAAATCTCATGGGGGATATTATTTTTGGGAGGATGACACCAATTTTTCGGTTGACAATCACATTGTCGAACACGAAGTTGAAAATGAGGGAGATCTCCAGGAGTTTTCATCAAATTGGATAAAATCTCCGTACAAAAAGAACAGTCCAATGTGGGAAATGACGGTGATTCGGTGGCCAAGTTCAGGTTCAACCAAAGACCAGGAGTTCTTGGATAGCCATCAAAATGCAAATGAAAGTGGTAATAATAAATCAGGAGGAACGGCTTTGGCTTTCCGGATCCACCATGCTTATGCGGATGGGATTAGCATTCTGCAACTGGCGAATCGACTCACCGACACACCAACGTCAGAGTTGCCAAAAAGAAAGCCAGCGTCTTTGGGGATATTTCGAAAGGTAAAATTTGAAAAATTATATTGAATTCTAAAGAAGCATTTTTGTTTGTAGTTCATTTTTATTTGATTCGTTTTTATTACAGCTCTTTTTATTCCTACTGGTTCCATACTTTGTCAAAAAGTATATGACAAGCATGTTGTCGGCCCCCAATCCTTTTGCCGGAATGAAGGTGGACGAAGACAAGAAAGATGAAGACAAAGGTTCCTCCTTCCTGCTCTTCACGAGTGTCCAACTACAAATGATGAAAGAAATTAGTCATCGAGTTGGTGTCCCGTTCGCCACAATTCTGATGACCCTGGTCGGTGGTGTTCTTCGAAAAATTCTCTTGTCAATGTCTATACCAAATTCAAATGAGAAAGAACGTGACCTTCCGTCATATGTCTATTTGTGTAATGCTTTGCCCTGGCCATACCGGCAACCAAACAGCCTTTGCAATGAATGGTAGGCCAATATTTTAATTTTAATTATTTGCACATAACAAAAATTTATTTTCAAAATTATTGTAGCCACGGTCATTCATTTTTGAATGTTAATCTTAATTTTGATCCAGGGCCTTTGGAGCCTACAAAATTCCGATAGCCGAGGAAAATCCTGTGGAACGACTTAAAGTTACTGCAGAGGACTTCCTCAATTTCGTAAATGAGGGTTCCTTCTTGGCTCTGAAGCCGTTTATGTTCTCCGTAATTTCTCTAGTCCCTTTTGGCCTTTTACATGGACTCAAATCCGTCAACAATGTCGTAGCGGTTGCGCCAGCAGCCATTATGAGCGGGTCTCTGGTCGCAAACTTGACGGTGAAGCCCAAGGGGGAAATGCTGGACAAAAATGCTGGTTCATACAAATTGTGTGGCCATGCCGTGAAAAATGTCTATCCGGTTGTAAACAATGCAGATCCGCACGTGGGTAATGAAAAAAAGATTTATTTAGTTGAAATCGTTAATTTATCATTTGTCATGCATCAAATTTAACTACAATACATACTGTACAATCTAAAGAGATTAATCGATTTTGTAAAAAATAGCTCTAGCTTGCATCTCGACCTCACACGGGGAGCAAATGGACATTGCAATTGTGGCGGATCCTCGGCTCTTCCCGTCCCATCCAAATCTTAAGGATGTGCTTCCACGTTTCTTCCACGAGGAACTTGATTTACTTTTGAAAGAAAGTGGTAAGCCAATTACCAGCATTTTTTTCATGCTATTTAAATAAGAGGTTACTGAGCTTTGTCTCCAGGACTCTCCTCACACGACGAAAACTTAATGAGCTTTAAATCTAGAATGATTGAATTTTCAAATATGTAATTACCTTAGGTTGTCCACCAATATAATGTGGTTTAAATGGTTATTTTTTTAGAAACGTACCGGGACTACAAGCCAGGGCACACATGAGCACTCCAGGGTTAGAGTACGTTTTTTGGTCGGAACCACAAACAGGCAAAAGGTAGTCACTCGACCAGCACAAATGATCTAGTAAAAAACTGACACATTATGCATCCACAATATTTTGCATGCATGAGATTAAAAGTTGTTATACATACATAATTTAACTTTTTCACAAACCTTCTAAACAAATTTACTCTTTGTACTTTGTAAATATTAACCTGGACATGTTTTACTCATTTTTTCTCTCGTGATCCAGGTGGCAGGAGCCTCAACTTTCTCAGAATCCCCTGCTACGAGTTCGTTTTCGTTCTGGGACCAGCCTTCTTCATTTTTCTGTTCACTACTGCCGTCACTGTTGTCATCGTCATCACTACTATCGTCATCACTACTATCGTCACCATTGTACGTCGCCGCAGCATCAAGTTTCGGTAAATTTTGCAGGACAAGGAGCAGTAGAAATAGCTCAGACCGCAGGAGTATTTTTTTCGCCATTTCCCCTTATATTACCTTATTTACAAAATACGCTGTCAACATACATACATCCCTCGTCTTGGTTCTTGGTTCCTGTCGACAAAATTCTACGCCATCTTGAATCCATGTTTTGTTTAACGTTCTTTGTTTTGAATTCCAAGAATTTCTAGTCACGGAGGGGAAAGGAAGCAACTTTGTTTACAAATACTGTCTTTTCTGTCAAGATTTTGCTAATTTGTGCTATACCGATACCTATAATATATGTACAATGCACAGTTATCTACAAGTATTTTTACTTGAAAGAAATAAACTAATCAATGTCGGTTACTACATTTTACCCATGTGCATAACTTTTGCATCATTTTTTTACTCTAATAATCTAACTTGTGCATTTTGCATGTTGCATGGTATGATCTGTAAAATTACATCCGCCATATGATTTTTTCACCGACGAAAGCGCACAAGCTAGCAAAGCCTCCAATAGTCATGACAACGAATGCAATGTAGACGTCGTTAAACTCGAGATGAGCTTGATGCGCCAGGGACGTTGCCGTGAAACACTTTACCGTTGTGTTCTCTCCATAGTGACGATTGTAGCGCTTGTTGAAGCCGCGTTCTTTTAGCATGATGATTCTGTAAAGTAAAATTTTTTCTCGCAGCTTATATATAGCACAAATTATGATAATTCCAATAAAACTTTCCCTGTTTTTATCGGCAAAATATTATGGTTAAAATGAATCGACTAACTTTTGATTGAGCGTCTCCGCTAAAGGTGACCCTTTCCGGACAAACATGGCACTTTTGCCTGGAT
This sequence comes from Sminthurinus bimaculatus, assembly GCA_034698285.1. Classification (NCBI taxonomy): domain Eukaryota; kingdom Metazoa; phylum Arthropoda; class Collembola; order Symphypleona; family Katiannidae; genus Sminthurinus; species Sminthurinus bimaculatus. The sequence continues at coordinate 7,046 of JAQIVE010001083.1, forward strand.
GATCACTCCCCGACACTGAATGCAGATTGTCACATATACTCCGAGCATCGTGACCCAGGGACTTTGCCGCCGAGTAGAAAACATCGGGAAAGGACACCAAGGCACTCGGCGAGCTTAGCAGGATGTCGACCTCCTTCGCCGTGCTCACTGTTAGAACTCCTTGGGTCAAATTATGAATCCGGATCACGTTTTTCTATGGAAAAAATAATTAATAATAGTGTTAAAAATACTCTGTACGGATATTGTTCAAAGGTTACTTTTTACTTGTATCAGGAACCAACCAGTAGAAAGTCCTGCAGCGTCATGCTGCTCTCATGTACATAGAGAAGGAAGTTGAAGGAAAAAAGGTCGTGAAGCTCTCGAATGGGTACAATGGGAACCGAGAGGACGGAAACTATGGCGGCGGAATAGGCCACGTAGATGATGAGACCCGCCGCGGAACCGATGAAAAATATAATTCTCATCCCCTGACTCCTTCGGGGCTCACGTCGCCAACTCTTTTGACAAAGAGCACCCAAGGCCCAAACCACCGCATCTTTTGTAAAAGATGCTTCGTTGTCCTCGTCATTGTCGTTGTCATCAAGAACTTTCTTCCGATTTGGGTGTAAGTAACTCATCAACATCATGACCAAAGTTAGAGCGATCCATGTCCACACAATCGTAAGCCACAGATATGGATGAAAAGGGGCAACAAAAATGTTTCTTAATGAAGATTCTGCTGGCTGCTTGAAAAACACTCGTACACTGCAAATTTAAGACGTTCGTTAGAAAAATTTGTTGCTATTTATTCAAAATGATATATAAATGAGCATAATATCTCCGTTTACGCATTGTCCGTAGTTGGCTGGAGAAATTCCAGAGTTTTGGCCCGAACCTCCAGGACAGTCACCTGAGAAATGGAAATGTCAGCCTGTTCCCCATTGATATAGTCCACAGATATTCCAAAGGCCTCGTCATTCTTGAGTCCAACATAGCTGCCAACTTTTGCTTCCTCTCTATTGCAACAAAAAAATGTGAGTTTTGTTGACTTGAACGATTGCTATGGTTTCAACGGGTAATTGCGTAAAACAAAATGGTCGTATATCTGTACATCATTACGAAAAGTTAAGCATGTCCTGGAAGTCTCGAAAGATGGAGACGGCACTTCCACCCTCAAGCTCTGGGGGACAATTTTCCTCCTGAGGCTTGAAATGAGCCTCATAATACAAATTCGTGTTATTCTAAAATAAACAAGAGCGAATGGCACCTCAAACAGAAGGAAAAATTGAAAAAAATCTTATAATAGTAAAGTTGGCGGATAAAACTTTTTACCTCAGCAACTCCCACGATCTTCACCTGGTTGAATTGACGTCGTCTGCAAAGTTTTTGGCCAAAGACAAGGTCCAATCTTATTTTGTCCTTGCCTCCAGGATTTTTCGACGTTGTAATTTCTTCCAGGTAGTCAAAATTTTTAATCGAGTACACTTCAAATAGCCTAAACGGACTGTCCAGCATGAGATACAAATTTATGTCGATTGTTAAATTCAGCTGGTCAACATTTGAGAGGGCAAGCAAATCACGATATAATGAAGCAAGTAACTTGTCCTGAGTGGCATCTTGCTGAGGCCAAATTATAAAAAGGTATAATGTTCGTCTTGCGGCCAAGGGGTCGTCATCTTTGTTCAATAATTCTATTAGCTATGTTCAAAAAAACGAAAGAAAATTTTTACCTGTTTATACACCCCAGTTTTGACAATAAACTTTTTTTTAATGTAGTTTCTCACTGTTTGAAATATTATTTGAAACTCTGAAGAATTCGACGGTATGACAAGGACCATTGTTGGCGTATCTAATTTCGACTTGCAAAAGCAAAAGTTGACAGCTGGAGCTAACGATTGTGAAGAATTTTCTCCAGGACAAAAGAAGCCACCGTCAAAATTGTGTACGATTACAGCCAATTGTAAGAATTGATGCAGGCCAAGAAAATCAGTGGGAACGCAGTTCAAAACGGAAGAAGCAAGAATCGACATTTGGAGATTTTTCGGTACAAAATTCCACTCAAAGCGATCAAGGATTGTGCCCACGGATGAAATAGACGGAGTTGAGAAACTTTGAGCCAACGTCATGAGAAATGAAAGCAGAAAACGAAAAAAATCAGGTTTCTTCATCCTGAACTTTACTGGACTGTATGATTTTGCTTACTGACCGATTTAATGATGGAGTTGGTGCTTTATGGATGAACAAAGACTGCAAATGTACATACATACATACATACATATATTATGGATGCATGCATAATGCATAATCAAGCGCAAATAACCGCAAATTACTTTGTTTTGAAATGTTTTTCCCGTTTTCTCCACATTTTTGTAGATAAAAATTCAAAGTAACATGCTGTGGACATAGAGAAATCTACCGTTTAATCAAAACCCGTTGTTTTCGTCCATCTAGAGACAATCTGGACAGCTGTCATGGAATGTAAATATTTGGATCCGATAGCAGTCTTTGAGTACAGCAAATGTTGAGAGAGAGAGAGAGACAGAACACATTTATTTCCACAATCTCAAGTTTGATAATGCGCAAAATTTCATTTTAAGGAATAAATGGTTTTTTTGTCTACATTTCTTTTTTCTTCCAGCATGTGAGCAAATTGTCACAACGAACCAATTTACTAGTAAATAAATTTTAATCGTCAATGGATTTATACATGTTTGAATTCACAGATTGAGGTATTAACCGTAGAAAAATCGATGAGCTACGCACGTACTACATACATACATAAATATGTTTTTGCATTACATCATGAATCATGAATGAAGACCCTTACGTAATAAGTCTCGATAAGAATGGGTAGTATCTTTACATGCATTTAAAATAATTATTATTTTCCACTAAAAATGAAACACGAGCTTCCTATAGTTAATATCAATAAATTTGTCTGTCTGTTTGTTCGTGTTGACAATCATTCAACGTACAAAATAATGAATGGGCGAACAAACTTATAAATTGGCAGCTCAACTTGTGCTTTCTTGTGCATATACATGTGTGTGCACAATTAGTCAAAGGATATTGTCGTGCATATAACATATAAGTACGCAAGTACTGTGTACTGTACAATATACAAGTATCGTATATTTATGTACCAGCCTGCAAATTCATTTTGGCTCCAACCAAAGAGTAAGTATCTAATAGTGCAAGCAGAAGCAGAGCTTTTAGTGTCATTCAAAACAATTTCCGTCGTGACAAACTCAAAACAATACATACATACATTACGTTTAACGCTTGTTCTTAGGTCATAATATTATTATACATTATACATAGATAATATATTCCCGCCTGCATTATTTAGCTAAGGTTCAAATAATATATATTTAAAAATATATATATAATTAAAAAAATAAGTATTATGCCTTGTCAAAAATTTCCAGCCGAGAGTTTCCCTATTTTTGAGCATGTTCTTCCACCACTCGGGACTTTCAAAGGTGTGATAGACTTTTTGTATCCAAAGTCTTAACCTCGTTAACTTAACATGGTTTAATTTTTGAGTGCAGCATTTTTATTTTACTCGTACACAATATGCTCAGTGAAACGAGCCGAATTTCGGAGTCTGACCAATTCAACCCATTTAATACGCAGGACGACTGTGAGCTTCCCCTCAATCTTAAATCTTGCAACTAAAGTTTTCATTTTTGTTTTTCTTTGGTTAAATAATATGTATAATGTATAGTTAATGTGAATATTTAGATGGGCACGGAATTCGGATTTTGCGAAATTGGGGTGAGACAGAGTCCTTTAAATGTTCTTGCGGGAGCTCCTTTGCCACGCCGTTTAGACTCCAAGAGCACTACGACATTGCCCATGCGTCCTCCTCCATTTTTATCGACCTCAACGGGGACATTTTGTGGAGAAAACACAGTCCTGCAAACACCAAGAAAAACACAAATAGGGTAAACAAAATATTTATGTGTATAGTATAAACATTATACACACATTCAAGTCAATATAGATTTTTTCCCCAATATTTGAACTAATGCCTATATAATCATGATTCATGTGTAAAAGTAGGCAAAGAAAACAGCTCGTCCGCTTTGTTTTCAAAGCATGCCAACCATCAGCGAGGAGATTATCGGAGTTAGAGATCCTGAAGATGGCAAAGAACTGAACGAAGAAGTTCAGGTTGAATTGATCAGAGAAGCAGAAGACTCAGAGGCAGAGACTCATCAAAACGTATATGAGTCACGTTCAAACAGCGGCCCTTCTCCTTTGACAGAGGTCACCGTGACAGAAACGAAAAACAATAATATGGATTTGGACTTTACTTCTGATGAACTTTTCTTGACCGATCCTTCTTCTACTCCGCCTTTTCACACAATTGAACACAACCCGCAGCAGCAGCACAACATTGTGGAACATCAGAGCACAACAGGTCAGCAGATAAATCCGCCTATTCTAACCATCACCAGCATCGATTTATGTACCGGGGAATTGCAATACACGTGCTGTGAGTCAGATGATACTACTACTACTACTAATACTGTAGAAATGAAGGACGACCAAAACATTACTTTTGACCCGCAACCCTCAGCTTACTCGGAATTTGACCTTGAAAATGGGGTAAATTTGGCGGGTGAAAATTCAAACCGAGGTCAAGGTCAAGGTGAAAAAAAAAGTCAAAGTCAGGATGAATCTGACGACGACGAAGTTCAAATTATTGATATAGTTCCTTTAGCCACAAAGATTTATGCAAGTCCTCCGTTTACTGATAGAATGGCCATGCCAATCGACCATGAAAAAAATTGGCCAAGGATACAGGGAGAACGTGAAATGAGCCCTTATTGTACAAACTTGTCCCAGACCCTGGAGCACAATCCTAGCCAACATTTGACCTCTTCCCCCCACCAGGTTGAACCCCCACCAGAGAGTTTTCGCGCATCCTCCTATGACAATGACGATCTTGATATTGACCCCCTGGTGGAAAGTCGATATTCTTCAAAGCGTCAGCGGATTGACAGCGATGGGAACTCGGAAAGTAGAAGTACCGGGAAAGAAATTGACCCTTTTACTATGCCAGACAATGTCAAACTGGAAATTCGTACGCCTCCGATTTCGGACGACGAAGGTTTTGACCGCAAGAGGAAATTTAGCGACAGCTTTGACTACACTGAGAGTATGATGGCCATGTTCATGGAGGATAATCCAGACGATACTGAGGAGGATCTGACCTTTTTTGAGATGGGCAAGCCCGCGGATGACTCCAGCTATGTTCCACCGCCCTTGGGAGCCGCAGGACGAGGAAGGCGACGAAGAGCTTATGCCACAGGGAAATATTCTGAGGCATTTGAGGGCAATTCGTCCGAGTCACAGGAACAGGAAGAGCCAGGGGCCACAAGACTTCTTCGGTCTCTGCCTGGAAGATCCAGGCGATTTTGTTCTTAAAATTATATTCTTAACCTTTAAGTGTATATACAAGAGCATATGTAACAATAAAATTCAATTAAAGTAAATGCTTAGTTTACTAGCACATATTCAAATTATTTCATTAACTTTTTATATTACACGTGGATTTTAGTAGGCACTTGGAAATTTATCCGACCGGCAATGTTTCCGGCAATGTTTTCAATTTCCAACATTTCTGGAACATTTACACAAAGAACCACGAGCTGTTTTATATTTTCTACAGATAGTTTGACTTGACCATCTTTGCACAATAATTTATATCCTTTCTTGAGCCTCCTCTCGTATCTTTTCTCCTGTCAATACATGCATAATATAAATAAGTGAATTCGGAAACCGAAAGTGATCATAATCAACATCAAAGTGCTGAAAAGACTGGAAACAAAGAAGACGATGAATAGATTAGTCAAAATATCTCTATTTTTTATACATAATGCAGCCACATTCAAAAAATGTGAATTAAGCTGATGTTTCACTCCCACAATAAAAGGAAATAGAATAATAAAGCATTTTTCATTCTATGCACTTGTATATTATATTTTATGTGTATCTCTTTAGAGAATTCCATTGGGAGATAATTGTGGGTCTCTATAAGTTGTGCATGCATAATCAGGATAATCAGTAATCACTTTCAACAATCCGCCTTGACGACCATCAGTACATATAAAGTGTAAAGGCGGACATCAGGAGGAACGAAAACGAAAATCGAGCGCAGACCACAGACCACAGATGGAAAACTCCAGATTAAGTCGAAGTCAAATAAAAGAAATGGTCATCATGGAAACACGAACGGTGATAATTACTGGATAATGAATGCATCTACGTTCGATATCGTATGATACGCAATACGTATACATGATGTAAATAAATACTTTGTACATTTTTATTTTTGTTTTTTGGAGCTTGTCATTCTATTCAAGATTAAAGATCCAAGATTCAATTCCTCTGGATTCACACTCATCATCATTAAAAATTAAAAGGGAGACGTTCGTTCATTCCGCCTCAATCTGATACACTCACTCTAGATAGAATCCATTATCCAAGGTTAGTGCCGGCCCAACATTTCAGGGACAAAAAGCTGTATGGAAATGAAAGAAATAAATAATACATAAACCTCCTACTTCTTCTTCTTCTTCTGTCTCTCTCTTAATCTCCCTCTTTTCCCATCTCATTTCCATTTGTTTAGACATTCATATTTTTATCTCTCCAGTCTCTTCCCACTCCATGCAACGTATATGAGACGGGATGTTGAGGAAGGTCATTAGTCAAATGTGAAAAATAAAAATACTCCACCCCAACCCATCAAGCTCTGACTCCCTCTCGTTCTCGCTCTCTGTCCCCAGTTCTCCTGCTCTCACTACTATGCAAAGTATCTGTAAGTAAATGAAGACAAAAAAGAAAGATGTGTGAGCATTTAATTCCTATTCATGTGTCTTTCTCTCTTTGTTGTATACAGCCTGGAAAAAATGGTGTGTATGTAGTCAAGATGCGTTTTTTCAACTTGAGTCAATTCGATTCCTTTATTTCAAATGCATTTTTATTCAAAACCATTTTTTTCCTTTGCGTTGTCCAGAGTCCAGACCGGAGACAAATGAATAAGAAAATAAGGCAAAAGTGAAAGTGAAGACTCATTTATCAATTACAAGTAATTGGAATCATCAGGCAGAGTCAGAGATATTATTACTTTTTATTATGTATTTTGCTGTCCTTTTACATACGAGTACATTTTACATCTTCATCCAGCCTTTTTTACATCTCCCATGTTTTTTTATCTTGAGCCCCTCTCCATTTTTATCCAGAAGCTCTACACTCTACGCACTACGCACTCTTAACAGCTTGACTGGCTCATTTTTATCCAGAAGTGGAAGAAATTTTTATACATACAGTTTTACATTCATAGTTTGTAGTTTGTTGGTTGAATTTCCTTGTAAAAAACGTTAAAAATCTGAAGTAACAATAATTATTTTCTAGGCAGGAAGCCAACTTTTTGCTTGTTACGGGTGTACAGTGCACAGTGTAATACAGGTTTTCCAGGAAAATTGAACAAATACAAATGATACTGTATAGCAGATCACAATAAATATGTAACTGTTTATAAACACACATTTTTTATTGTAGATTCAGATCGACAAAAATTATTATTACAGATATTTCTTTTCTTTTTTATTTTATTTTCAATACTTGATACTTGATAAAAGTAAAAGGAATGGGCAAAGAAAGTTGAAATGTAAAAAAAGGCAAGTTACAGCTTTAAATTTATGTATGTACTACTCACCATTGAGCAAGCCTACCCAGCCTATTAAGTTTAATCCAAGTGGACAAAAGAACCAGTGAGGAAATTTATCAATAGAAAAGAAGAAGTTGGGGAAAGGAGTCAAGTGGAAGTGTGTGTGTGTGTGAGGAAGGCCATTCCATTCTCCATTCCATCAATTCGTCAGCATTGTCATAATACAATAGTTTACTCACTCCACTTTTTAGTTCTGGTTGTTCAGCTATCAACAATGCAAAGTTCAAAGCAAGTGCTGAATCATCTATCCACCGGACCCAAACTACACTTTAACTCTCTCACTTGTGTGTGTTTGATTGAAAGAGTCAAGAGCGACAGATAGAGCAAAAGATCTAAAGAGAGAGAGAGCCTTGAGAGCTCAAAGATTGAATGAGCAGGTAAATATTGCCCATGTATTTTGAAAAATTAGAAAAAGATCACTCTTGATTCCCTGCTCCATTTAATATAGAAAACATGTTGTGTACTATTATTAATTTTATTATTTTTAGTATAATATTTTTAACTGTACTTCAATCTTCAATGTGGAGCAGCCACAGTATACTTCAGTCCCAAAACAGAGTGACGACAGGCAGTCCATGGATAATAAAACTTTGTAATCTTGCGTAAGCCTTTCATATATGTAGTTTGCTTTTTGAATCGATTTCGAATTTCCAATACACATATTAAATACCTACCTTTTTTCAAAGGGTGTATGTATAATGTATAGCTTCTGCGGATTCAATTTCTTGCTTCATCGTCCTATCGTCCAATATTTCATCCACCGCGTACAAACGTAAAATACTAAATATACAAAGTCATGTGTGGTCGCAGCATCATCATTTTTTGGGAAAATGGGTAAAAATCTAACCCCTTATGAATGAATGAATGAATGAATGATTGAATGGGTTATCACATCACATGTGATATGTGATGAAAGTCCCGCTACTTGAAACTGAAACTGAAATAGAAATCGAAATCGAAATTTAAGGTAGGAAGAAACAAAGAGAGCGAGAGCGAGTAAAGGTTTAAAATTAAACCGGGACAAAAGCAACGGTTCTTTTTGAAAATCGGCACTATTTGTACAGTTTCCAGCATATTTATTTCTCCCGTTTCCAACGTGCTCCAGTAACGTCCTATTAGTCATCGCATCACATCTTGACCCAAGACTGAATTACATACAATTTTTCAAGTCGGGAGTCAAGTTGGGTTAAAGTCGGGACAGCTTTGACTCGAGTTTCTCTTTCCAGGTTTAACTTTAGATTATTATACAATAATATAATAAAATAGTTAGTTCGCTCATAAGACGGCAGACGTCGTCACCAGGAGTTGGGTACAAAAACAGGAGATCCGAGAGGCCGCACTCCAATTTTTATACATATCTATCTACCTAATGTACCCTTTCTCGTCCGTCCCGTCAATCTTCAAGTCTCGGCTCGCACAACTCTTCTGCGTTTCCCAATGGAGACTATGAATAAAACGAAAAGAAAAAGAACAAGAAGAAGAACAAGTGTGAATAGGCAGGAACCAAGTTCATCCGTCTGTTATTCCTTTCCTTGGTCGTCGTCGTTGGCCGTCTGCTTCCATTTTATGCGAAAAATACACCTGCATATGTATGTATGTATGTATGTATGTATTTAGTAATATTCAATTCTTCAGTTCCATGCTCGTCCCACATGTGACATCACATGATCCACCTCCAACAATAATAAAATACAATACACATACAATACATATTTCCTTCCCGTCCTTTCATAAAACTTGAAATTGTAAATTGTAAACAATATCAATATTCATTTTCCATTTTCCTCCAGCCGGTTGGTCCTTGCAGACGATTCGATTTTGTCCCTGTCGTTGGTTCGGTTTGCCTTGGCTTGCCTCAATTAATCCTTTCTTTCAACAATAGCAATAGTAATACATTTTCCTATTATTGTACAATATATTGTTCATTCCTGCATTGTATGTATGTATTTTGATACTGAATTGACCGTCGGGCAGAAGACCGACTTATGGCTAATGGTTAATTATATTACTGTTACTGTTACGCATGATACACAATACAAAATATACACGCACACACACACACAGTATAAAAAATGGAATTGAGCAAAATTGAAATGAGAGGTTTCCGCATGCAGGGCATGGACAGAAAAAGAGGACACCGAGAAGGCAAGAAAGAAACCGCGGCGCCTTCAACACATCTAATCTTGTCTACTTGATGCCAACCGCAAGGGAAAAAAGCATAAAATGAAACGTATTAAGATAAACTGAGGAGGAGTGCAAGGAGAGCGGCGGAGGCTGAACAAGAGCAAGAGAAAAAACAGCAGGGAAAAAATTTGTAACTATATCCATACATGCTATGTATGTACATTATACACAGTTTGACAGTTAAACGCTTCAAGTCTCGAGCTGGAGAATAACTATACATACATAGGAAAAGGCTACTGAATGAGAGAAAGATGATAATAATAATAATGATAAATATTAGATTAGATTACCCACCACGTTGAATATTTTAATTCCTCGCTCATTTGCATTTTGGATTAATCATATGCAAGACGCGTCCATATGTATGCATACAATGTACAATGTACAATACAAAATACAAATACATACAAACGACTTTTTTACTTTGGGCAATACATTAAAACTGATGGTCCAGAGCAATTCAATCTCTCAATACTTTCGGCACTACTGTACTGTCTGCCTGCCTGTTTGTAGTCTGTGCTTGCGTGTACGTTTATACATATTTGTGTGTTTAAGTACTGGGTACTTAACTTGCCATTGTATGTATATGTATATTTTTTGTATTTTTTATTTTTTACATACCTGTGAAAAAATGACCGGCCGACAGACTCTCGTACAAATGACGTATAGTAAAATGAAATGGTTTCAAAAAATAGATAAAATACATGCATATGTATATCATTTGGATATTCCAGATTTTGAATTAACAGGACAAAGATCAACATTTTTTGTACATATGCATATGTGTAGATAAATGCACAATGCTTACAAATACAAATATTTATTGGATCTAAGAGACTCTCCGTCTCCATTCTTCCGTTTCTCAGCGAGTTGTGCATAATATACATACATTTATATTTTAAATTTTAATTACTCCGTTTTTTTCTCAAGACTTGAGCCAATCAAGATAAAATGGAATAAAAATAAAATTAACTGGTTTCTCGTCTCGTCCTTTGGTCGCTTCTTTGACTATGTATGTATATGTAATCTTGAGTACATTTTACCACTTTGAATATTAAGTCTCATCTCATCATATTATTATGTAAATAAAGGTCTTTTCTTTGCAGCTCATTTTATTTCCCGTGCATAATTGCCAACTATATGCTCAGTATCTTATAATTGGGTATAAATTTTATTTGTATAATATGACAGTCCTTTATTCTTTGCTTTCATGTATACTTTCATGTAGAATCGAACCCCACACAGATACAAATACAAAGTAAACAAAACACACAGGGAGAATTAACTGTAAAATACATATATATTCACAAAGGAGCAGATGAGATTAAAGAGACGGTTTTTCTGTTTATTTACTTACGGTTAATCAACATTCTCTTGTATGATGATGATAAATGTGAAATGCGCCAAATGCTGATAAACGAGACGAGACTTGTAATCGTATGTATATGCATTGAATAAGTAAGTAAGTAAGTAAGTAAGTAAGTAGGTATGCAGTTATTTTTTTACTATACATATACAAATGCATGTATGACCGTAAATCTTACCTTTGTTCATCACAAAAACTGAAAATGAATGATATCGACTTCCTCATTTTATCGTATTAACCTCGGTCAACCGTCTCTCTAGTTGTCCTAGGCCAAACAGTTTACAGTTGATGATGCGCCGTCTTCAAAATCGACAGTAAAAGAAGAAGATTGATAAATAAAATATTATTCTCATCATTAAAATTTATAATCGAGATTAAAGGGAAGCTCATTAGGGGACCGAGTTTTTATGAAATTTCATATATGCACCAACATGTGTACAGAGAACGGAAGTCTACAATTTTACTGGATTTTTCCCGGTGACATTGGCTCCTTTTTTTCTATACATACCTATATATAGTTATGCTAGCCAAAGCTTTGAAAGATGTGACTTTTTCCTCGGAAGAACCAAGAACAAGAAATTCCAAACTGAAAGCTGAAACTGACGTTTGACTCAAACCCTTTTCCTTGTTTCTTTTGCTTCTTCATGCAGTTGTTCCTTTACTTGTCTATTGTTCCTTACCGCTGTAGACACCATAGATTTTACACTAGGAAAACATGAGACGGCCTAATTAAGACCAATTACGGACCGAGTAAGCCATCATTATTACAAAAATGCTTGCACATCATACATACATATTGTTGTACATTGTACATTGTCTGCTGCTGTGAAGAGATGAGACTTTGGTAATATTATCCTCATAAACTTGTGTAATATACGCACTTTGTTTCCATTTATATCCGTATTGCGCTACAAGGCTTACAGCTTACAAAATTACAAAAGGTTTAGCTATATAACTTATTATGAAAGAAGTGCAATAGGAGTTGAATGAAGAAGGCTGAGATGTGTGGGACAGAGGGCAGAGAGGAGACAGGAGAGACGTAACCTTTCGTGTAAAAAGTAAATACTGGCCCATATTAGTTACAGTGTACAATATTATTAGGACGCTGATGATGATCATGAAGATGATGATGATTACCAATCTTTTTTAGCTTTCTCCTCCTTATACATTATAAATATAATACTGATACATATAGCATTTATGGTTGTGACCCAAAGTTTGTTTTACAAACTGACGATGACTGAAAAGTGAGGTGCTTTTGAGGGCAATAATTTCCTTGACCTGCGTCATCATTACACCAGACAATTACATGATTCCACATATGTATGCAGTATGCAATGTGCATCCTTCACACACCAAAGTAAGGGACTGCGGAGCTCCTGACTATCATCACCATCACTTGATCCATCTTTTCCCTTATATATTTTTGTTCTTTTTTCGTCCTTCGTTCTTCGTTCTGCAGCCATCATTTTATCCCCATTTTCTTCAATGTGTATAAAAATCCGGTAACGGAGCAATTATTGCAATTAGCTATATTGTATATTTATATAGTATACGCAACACATACAGAAATTGAGAATTAAGAAATTTTCTGGAAGCTATGAAAAAGGTTTGAGGCTTGATGGTCTCCAGGGAAGAACGCAAAAACTTTCTTCTTCCGCTTCTTCTTTTCTCACGATTTTCTAAAACTGGAGCAATCAAAGGTGGATTTCTGTTTAAAAACCGTGATCTAAAACTAAATAAAAGCATAATATGCTTTTATTTAGTTTTAGATCACGTCCACCTAAATATCTACTTAAATATGTAATAACACCGCCAATTTAAAATTTAATGCGCTACTTTATTGAAATTTATGACCAGCTCCGTTATTCTAATCCTGTAATAATTGATAATGGAGGTAGAATAAAAAATAAATTGATTATGTAAAGTACACAATTATCCTATATACGCCTATGTTATTAAGTATTTAAAGGACCAGAAATTGGGATCAAATTTCAAAAGAAAAGTAGAAGTAGAGCAAGTATTTAGCATGAAAAATTAATTGTATCATAGTTTAACCATTTAATAATAGGGCATTAAGCTAAAGAGGTCATGCACACAGATTTATTCCATTAAATTTCATGATTTCATTGAGGTATCATTTGGTTTTACATTTATGTATTTTTAAGTCAGATTTTATGTTTGACTATACATATTCCTGTTGATTATCGACGAATTAAAAAATAAAATGAGAGTTTTTTCAATTTTTTTGGAAGTTTGAGGCTCATTTCATCCTCAACAGAATAGCAATCACGTTGGAAATTAATTAATTGAAAAAGTAATACATGGTTAAAGTTTTTACCACACAGACATCCTCATCTAGAAAAATCTCAAACCGACTGGAAAAAATGAATGATTTGAGATTAATATGAAAATAATAAAAGGTAACATGTAGGAAATGTACATACTACATACAAAGTAAGTACATACATGCTTAATACACATAAAAAAGCAATGAAAAAAATGAGAAACAAGTCCGGAGGTCCGTTAACCTCTCTTTAAAAGTATGTAAGCAAAGCATATTATACATAATACATAAGTAAGTATTTTTAGATGTGCATGATTGGAAGTCGTTTGAAAATTTCCCCGAAAGCTTCCTCTCATCCTTCCCCTTAATTTCATAATTTAATAATCTCATTATACATTATGAGACGAGAGAGACTTTTTATGAATAAGAACAATACATAATACAGGTAGGAATAATAATACGTATGTATATCTACAAAAAAAATAGGGAATATGGTTGTTTTTAGAGATGAATATGTATAATGTATATGTATTCCGCCCTCAGATCTGTAAAAATTTCCTTAATGTCCCTCTAAATTACCCGGAAGCCTTTACAACTTGACTCACTAGCTCACTGACTTACTCACACACACCTATAAAAATGCTCTCCCTGATTTATTTCATGTATTAAAATTACCCAAAAATCCGGTACCGTTCCTTTTTCCATTCATAGTATATAAAAAAATATATACATACGTATGTAGCGCAAATCACATGTACATGTACAAGAAAAAGGAAGGAGCACCAGCAAAAAATGGGAATCCGAGCCTCAGAGAATGAATTAACAATAGTTATAATATAATAAAGAGAAGCATTCCCTTTATTTTATGAAAGATGAAAGATTTGATTCCCTAATCTGTAGCAAACCGAGAAAATAAAAGTGAGAAAGATATTCCCCATTTTTTAATTCCCAAGTAAAACAATGAAATGACGAGGACGAGTGCACGAGAGAGAGAGAGAGAGAGAACTGGAGAAGTGGAGAGGGTATGAAAATGATGGATGATCTGAGAATAAAATGTGTGGGCCTCCCTCACTGAAATATCACGACTAATTACTAGCCCAACGGTGGTCTTCTCTTCTCTTTCTCTATTCCCCCGTCATCTATCTATTCTATCTATAGATTCTTTTTGTATTGGAATATTATAATATATGTATGTATTATGTATGTATGTAGATAGGCTTAATATTTTATATTAAATATTAATTTTAGCCATCATAATATATTTTTTTAAAGCAAGAACCGTTGTTTGGATTATCTTCCTATTTTTGTAAAGAGCACAAACCCTTCAAGTCTGACTTTATTAATTAATTGAATCATTCAAAAGGGGCTCAAAGCCCTCAAAAGTACAAACTTAAAATTCTGTATAAAGCAAAATACGGGCCATCCTTCCTTCGAATACAAATGTCGAGAATGGGAAGACGCTTCCGAAGCTCCGCTTGATCTCCAGTAAATTTATGATGGAACCTCCATCATTATTTTGCAGTCCCGTTTTCATTACATGAGTATGCGACGCGCTACGGAACTCAATTTTCATAATTTATGGATACAATTAGGGAAAAATGTATCTGTATACTTACACGATGACATTCTTATATGTGAGAAGGAGAGTTGTGATAACCTATGCAAAGTTCAGGTTTAGTTACATAGAAATGAGGGAGAATTATGTACATAGTAAGTAAGTATGTATATCAGATGAGGATGAAGGAAAAGCAATGAATTCGTGTAGAAAGTAGAAATATCTTTGAATTTTTTGAAGTGGACGTACATAATACATACATAATACGTAATTGAGATTTATACCGAGGAGACCAGCATGACTTTGAATTGTGTAAATGATAATGAGCGTACAGGACAAAGGTTTGTATTTTATTTTGTATCTTTCTTTGTTCTGAAGTAAGTAAGTAAGAAGTAAGTATGCGGATTGAGGATGGGGGCTCGATAAGCCCATCTACTTATAATAACAATTATTATCACGTTATGCCGGACTGGTGTTTGTCGGATCTTAAATTTATGTGTCTTAATGTGATGGCAGGGCTAGTGGCAAAATGGGATTTTAATGTGTCCATTTTGAATTTTTAAATTACAACATCCAACATAATACGTATGTATAATGTATAACGTCCAAATTTTAACAAGAATAAATAAAGGTGATTGTGAGAGGCGTATTTTATTTGTACTTTTCTCTCTTTTTTCTTCCACTGATGATTGTCAGTGGAGCTTTATGAGTTGATTCACTTGTTTTGTGGTGTACAATTTAATTTAGTGTGTGTATCTATGTATGTATGTGACAAGCATAGAGAGTAAAAGTATGTCAAGATACATAAAAGGAAATAATACTACACACTTGTCTGGTGGAGAAATTAAAATAGAGAAATAAGTCAAGTCAATGGTCAATCTCAAATTGTCTCAAACCAATAGATAAAATCAGTTCAAAAATTACCCAAGATTTTTAAGCAAAAACTGCATTAACACAAATTATCGTCACCTTGGTTCCGTCTTTACTGTTTACTTTCCCAATATTGTCCTGCTTTAGAAATCACGTCGTATCTAAGTACAGTGACTAGAATGAGGTGGGAAAATTGATGAGAGACAAGAAGTTGGACGACATACATATGTACATGAGTGTACTATATAGTGAGTGTCATCTTTGCTCCTATTTATAAGTAAAAAAAATAATACTTAAACCTATTTCCAATCCATGTTTCTTTTCACTTTCTTTCTAAGTACAAAAGCTGTTTATGTTGAGTACATTCAGCGATTTACACAAAAGACTCAGTCTATCAGTGTATTACAATTAACTGTAGGTACAAGGACAGTAAACTAGAGTTCAATCATGAAAAGTACATGTAGTTATAGATAGAAAATGTATTTTGAACGTACATATAAAATACAAAACACACTACACTGTCCACAATGTACAATGTAAAACCTTGATGTGATGTGCCGTGAAGAAAGAAAAAAAGGGTGAATTATCCCTCCTCTGTGCATTTTGTGCTCTCCATACGTGTATAGTGTATATACTATATACATATATAAATTACTCTGAATAATAATAACTGACTTGAAGTAAGATAAGAAAAGTAGCAAAGTCTACATGGACAAAATGAGGAGAAGAAGAAGATGATGATGATGAAAGGAAGGAGGAGGAAAAATCACCAGGAAAACCAACAACGGCATCCATATTATTAAAGAAAAGGAGTGGTGTAAACGCCAGCTCTTTGACAATCAGACCATCACCATCACCAACACCACCAGCATCAGCACCAGCTATAGAAAAAACGGGCTAAAGTCAAATATTGGGTGTCTCATTCAAACTCCTACACATATGTACATACAAAAGATACATACTCTTTTCTATAAAAAAAACTCCTAAAAGGCACCTTCCTCGGGAATAATGCCCAAGATTGTATACACATAATGCATAATACACACTAACGTTGTATAAATGGTATGGAAAAAAGACAGAAAACTAAACGAAAAAAATAAAGAAGAAGATGAAGGGAAAGTCAAACAAAGTTTTTATATCCAGCCTATGATTACATTATGTACATTGTACATTACATATTGTGGTGCCTTATTACAGCCGCTTGTTCCCGTAATGAGCTCTTAATAATGGTGAGAGAGTGACGGTGACCCTGTTTTTATTTCCTACATTTTTCTAGCAATCTATCTATGTATGTAGTATGTATGTAGGTATATGTACATATAATATGCAAGTACTTTTTTTCTCTGTATTTCTCATCATCACACTCGATCGCATCAACCCATTTCGGACCCAGTACTTTTGTCTCGGGGAAAAACACACTGCATTAAAAAACCAGAGGCTATCCGTACATATACATTATACATACAATACATAAACGGCCAACCGCAAAATTAAACGGAATGTTTAGAAAATTATGTGTACATTATCTCTGTATTGTAAGCCTTTATTTAAGCTCTGACCTTTGAAGCAAGAGAAAATTTGGTGCAATACTACCATTTAGTGACTTGACCTATCATTATGACATTCGCTCGTTTGTTCATTCATTCAGCCTAAACTCAGAACTTTTACTATGTATGTATATTATGACCGTCCACTCAAAAGTCCGCCAGTAATTTGATAATGATTCGAATCCAAGTTCCAATGATGCAGAACTGATGGCAGAGCAATAACTCACCGCCTAACGAGACAAAAGAGTGAAATATCTCAAAATAAATACCTACGCATTGCATTGCATTGTTATTATTTGCTCTTTGATTTGTTCCTGGAACGCTCACAGCTTTCACTTTCATCTCATCTTCCCCGAAGCAACTTTTTATGCTTATTGTCTTTTTTCTGTATGAACAATGAACAAAGGACAGTCTCCAGAGAATTTCTGTAATTTCAAACAATACTGTTGATACAATTAAAAGCAGGGCTGCGTTTGTTCAGTGTCTACTGTCTACATAGGTAAAATTATTTGTCAAATACAATCAATGAAGGAAAAGATGGAAAAGTTGCCCTGCTACATGCATGTAAGTTCGAGATGGAGAATGGCATGCATTAAAAAATTACAAATTGACGTCACAGCTCAAACTCAAATCTATCTAAACAGTCAGACTCGGGATGAATTTTAAGTAGAGAGTGCAGAGTTAGATAGATCGCTGGTTGTTTTTTGGCAGCTCAAAACATGGAAACTCATCTCCATATTATTCCAATTCGTCTTCATAAATTATTAGCGATCAAACAGGACATCAGCCCTTAGTCCTTAGTGTGTTTATATAGTTTAATGCTCTTCCATGTCTACATAGTATTTATGTATGTTGAATAAACTGAAAACTGGAGGGATGGCCACACATTTCATTGTATTATACACGTATTCCCAACTGTATTTATGTATGTATATCATAACATGAGCAATAATTGTGCATACTTTGTAAACACATGCACACACATCTCAGCAAATTATGAATGTGTGGGGTATGATGGCTTTCTACAGATATTATAAAATACAATATGATGACCTGGGGCTAACTACATGTATAATGCACCAGTAATTTGTACTTTTTCCCCGGCTCTTTCTTCTTTGTCTTTCTCTTGTTCAAAAAAACACTGTGTAGCAAACAATTTTGCATTAATTCATTGCATTTGTGAGGAGCTTAAAAAACTGAATTAGCATTAATAATCGCCGTCTTTTCTTTTTCTCCAACTCTCATATTATGTATTACATATCATAACTTTATCATCCCAGGTAAAGTCTATCATTTAAAAAATCTCTTTAGTCTTCCGTATTCACCATAAAATAATAATTTAATTTGCAATTTATTCTCGGTGAAAAATGAAGAATTCGTTTGCAATTAGATTCAAATTCATATTCGAATTCTGATTCGGATAAGTGTGTTTTTTGGATTCGGAATCCAGAAGCTTCATACTTCATACATTGACCATTGGCACGAGCCAAGCGTACGTTTGACCTGTTCCAAAAACGAAAGCGCCTGCCGATACCACAGCCGTCATTCTATCTATTCTCAACGACGACGACGAAAAAACTAAGAAAAACACCCAAAGGCATATTTTTTGTTTTTCAATATATACATATACTGAGCATTGTCTCGAATCTCGAATTTTCTTCCTTTCATTTTCAGTTTTGACACACAGTACAAAATATGAAATAAATACTTGTGCATACAATACCAATTTTTTTGTATGTATGTAATTCAAAGGTTCAATTTCAACTCTGAATCCAAGTCCAACTCACTGTGTTACACTCACTGCATGTATACATAGAGAATAGAGAATGCAGACAGCAGACACAAGTTAAAACGCCATATGGTATGGTCTCGAGTAAGTAAGTAAGTATATTATACATACATAAAGAAAGGGAACAACTTGCACCGGGCATGAGGCCCAACAAGTTTGATAGGGAAATAAAAACTATGTGCATCTTTTTGTCGTAAAAAGGAGAGGAAGAATGATTGAGGCTTCAATATTTTCCTTATACATATGTATAAGTATATCTATCTATCTATCTGTGTATACGGACAATGTACAGGGTACAGGAAAACGCACGCGAACAGAGTGGCACACTTGGACTTGATTTCAACAACAACAACTGGAGAACCGAAAAAAAATAAAAATTAGGGATAAAATACAAGAAACATTTTTATTTTAAAATGGAATAGCTGTAGGCCTGCGTGTATATCAGTATTGTGTATTGTGTGACTGAAATGGCCTGAATTTGCTAACTACCCTTTCGATTTCAATCGCAAAGGGAGAAACAAGAAAAAGGGAAAAACAGTGAAAATGAAAACCAGCCAAATGATACAATTAAATATTGTGTGTATATAAATGTGTATGTATTATGTATACAGTACACATACAGTTTTGCTCCTTCGTGTGGATTATCGAAATATCGGAAACACAAGAAAAACAACAATAACAACAACAACCATAATAATAACAAGCTGCGCTTCGCGCGGGCTTGCATTTGATTTGCGCGCAGCGCAAATCAAATGTACTCCGCTCCTCGCGGTTAGTGACTTCCGGGGTCACTACGCTTTGCCAACTCCAGATTACAATCCTTAACGATTATAAAAATGAGCGAAGCTCCTTCCGATACAATTTTCCTACTGCATTTTTCCAAACTGTCTATCTACCACGTAACACGAGCACTCCCGTCGAAAAAACCTTTATCAGATTCATAGAACTTAGTCAAGTTTATTGATTTTTTTCGAAAACGGTCGATTTTTAATTTTTAGGAAAAAATTTTCAATATTATTGATTTTGGTCGAAAATTGTCAATATAATTGATTTTGGTCGCAAATTATCGAATTTATTGATTTTGGTCGAAAATTGTCAATATTATTGAATGTGGTCGAAAATTATCGAATTTATTGATTTTGATGGGAAAATATTGATTTTTTGAATTTTGGTCGAAAATTATCGAAATTTTTGAATTTTAGCGGGAAAAGGTCGATTTCTTGAATTTTGGCGGGGAAATGCCAATTCTTTGAATTTTGGCGGGGAAATGCCGAGTTTTTGAATTTTGGCGGGAAATTGTCGATTTTTCGAATTTTGGTGGGAAATTGCCGAGTTTTTGAATTTTGGCGGGAAATTGTCGATTTTTCGAATTTTGGCGGAAAATTGCCGATTTTTCGAATTTTGGCGGGAAATTGTCGATTTTTCGAATTTTGGTGGGAAATTGCCGATTTTTTGAATTTTGGTCGAAAATTGAGTGCCATATAACGTTTTCAAGGTCATTCAAGGTCATTGAGTGCCATATAACGTTTTCAAGGTCATTCAAGGTCATTGAGTGCCATATAACGTTTTCAAGGTCATTCAAGGT
>JAQIVE010001084.1:0-27920 GCA_034698285.1 Sminthurinus bimaculatus
TTGATGACATGCCGTTGCTCCGAATTCGTATTTTCAAATTTTCTTCCATTTTTAAAATTGAAGATGCTCTCATTTCTGTCTCCGACAAGATTTTCCTACAATTTTTTCTACACAACCTTATAATCGCTAGTTGTTACTAATCTAGTAATTTGATTTTGAATTTTCCCTCATTAAAGTAAGGATTACTGGAACTTTCCGGACACTCCTCGTAAATTTATTCCAAACTCTGCATACATTATGCACACATACGCGTGCATATACGTATACGTACTGTACCAATCTAAAACTATGTAGATGTATTTATTAAAATTATATGTATGTATTGTCGATAGCAAAATGAATGTTAATGCTATTATTGTATTACAAAAGATACAAAATATGTATACCTCAGTAAGTTCATAATGTAATGATTTAATTAGCCATTAGCACAGTCTATCGCCAATAAGAATGCATACACATATGCACAATGCATACTTGTCTAGTTGCTTCTTTTCTATTTTCACACTCGCATCCAAAGTCCCACAGTTATGCACGACATGTGAGATGTGAGTATGTATATAAGGTATGCATGTAAGTCATATTAGCTATATTTTAATTTTACACGTCCTACGCATTTGTCAAGCAATTCCATTTCCATTTGAAATTTGAAGGTCTTCGATGATCGTTTGTATCTGTTATTGTGAATGGTGCAGAAGGAGACGAAGAAGAAGAGACATTATTTATCATGTGTCCGTATGTCATACCATACAACCATACACCTCAGCTACACCACAGCTACAATCAAACTTCTTTTCAGTTTGTTTCATTGCCCATACTCAATACATTATGCAACAAGTTAGTGCAAAAACACAGAGATCCTTTATTTACTGCATGCATTGGGCACTGAAAATTTTGTACCATGTAAAAACGGAATTTCCTGTAATTTTGCTCTTTTTTCAAACACGCATAGCTACTTGATCTATAACTGCTACCTGCAGGTAGATTGAGCTTTAATTTTTTACCTTCTTTACAGATATGTGAATTAATGAAATGAACACCAAATTGGAAATGCTGTTAAAAAAAGTACATAAAGAACGACGCAGTGCTGGTACAATGTAAAATCAACGGTAGACTGCCCTAATCAGTAATCATAGCCGATCATCATGCTAATTATGAGCGAGGTTTATTTTTCGCCATTGAGACTAACCAAACAAACGTTGACGATCATTTTGTAATATTCATCAATAATTCGGAGGGTTAGAATAACTTGAAAAATGTTTCACAAATATATCATAATTTGTGTACAAAACAAAAGCTCGTAACAAAAATTCATTTTGGGGTAACTCTCAGTTATTTGTTTTTTTACTCATTATGAGGTTCCATCAATTTATTGCTTATAAAATGTTGGCTGGGAGGTCTAAAGTACATACCACACAACGTCATTTAAAGTTTTAGGAACTTTTTTTTGAAATTTAAAGAATATTACGTACACTATGTCGTTCTTTTATGCCTCATTTTTTCGGATTAGTAGAAAAATCCAAAACAATTTAAATAAACTAGGTATTCAAATTTTTTTACGGTATAAAAATAAAACATACATATTACAAGAGTGCGTAAGATTTTTTCCGAGCCAATCCACAGCCTTATTGTTAGACGGGTGCGTTTCTCTGTACAAAGAGACAAAGAAAGTAAAAGATTGCTATTTTGCTTTGCTTTGTTGCTTGCCTGTATGTGCCGACCTGATATTCTTTAGCGTATGTATGTATGTGTGAGGATAGAAGGAATGAAACATACAGCGAGAGAGACAGACAGCGAGAGTGAGTTGAGTTTGTGCCTGCGTCTAGCTTCTAGCTCGTTGCTGTGTGTACTACTACGAACACAACACACACACTTTTGATTTCATTACGTCCCCGCTTCACATTGTGCACCACTTGGATCCAAGTCCTTCGAGTTCAGTACACATCTAGGAAGTGGCTGAGAAACATGCTCTTCGCTTGCTCCGGCAAACCTTTCATTCCTTTCCCTCTCGTTTAAGTCAAGATTACGATTGTTACAAGCTATATTTACGATAATAATCGTAGTCGCCGTATTTTCAACGCCGATTCCTAGTTCATTGGGAAACAAACGCGGGCGGTCAAGCCCACTGCGGAATCACCATTAAAAATAAAAATAGTATTATTACTACACAATTAAAATAATATAACGTAATTCTCAGGTTACCAACTTAGAGTGTCCAACTCAACTCTACTTTTTCGTTTTTGTCTAGTGCTCGATTAAAGATTGTTGAAGGAAACAGTCACGTGGAAAACAAATTAACTGTGACAAAAATAGTTGATTAATTAACAAAGTTTACTTTGTGAACTGTGATAGAGAGTCAATAGTGGTAAAATAAAGTGGAAAGATTTTCGAAATCTTAAAAAACAAGAGCAAAATAAATATCTCATTGCATGTACTTGCACATCGAGTGAAAAAGATAAAAATAAATGTTACATTGATCAATTTTAAAAGTGAAGTGACTCAATTGTTCCATTACATTTAAATGCTAAAACTTGCTTCGTTCAATTCATCAATACAATATTACTCACTTTACCCCCGCTGGAATATTTTGACAATTCTAAAGGATAAATATATTACCATTTAAATATACATATTTGTGTAGTGTGAATTTTCCAGACTAAATACTTGATGTGTTGTGGTCACTTTGTAATTGAACTAGTTGGAGTTGAATAGAAAGTATAATTGATTCAGTCATTCATTCAGTTCTATAATAGACAACATTTAGCTCGTAATATTATAATAAATAGAAAACGTTACAAATAAGTGTATCTACAAGCGTTAAGGAGGATTTCTGTAGAATTTCTTAATTGATTGAACCATCATCATATTAAATATTATACATACATACATAGACAGTGCTAGTGGGTGGATTTCTCCAGCCGAATTTTCAGGACGATACGTGTTAAATAAATAAACAAACAATAAAGGATATTCTTTTGAAGATTCAATTGAACTACAAGAAAAAATTGGACCGCCGATTTCTGTATTAACACAAGTTCAACTTGTTTTTGCAAAGACGCCGGCTTTCTTTCTTTTTACGGTGAGAATAAAATATATTATCATTTACCATAAGTTTTCTATTCTTAAAGTGTGTGAGTGAGCGTGAATGTTTTTCCGTTGTTGTATGCATGTATGTATATGCATAGGAAGTAAGAATGCCTTTAAGATGGCATGGATTGGCTCGCCTTCACTTTACACGTTACTTCTACTTTACTTCCGTCTGGCTTGTGTCTTGTCGTTTGTGTGTCTGTAAACCAGTAGCACAGAAACGTGGCTCGAGATCGAGAGATCCGATCTGGGATAGAAAACTTACCCGCGTTTTACATCTTCCCAACACACACACACACACACACACATCTACATAAATATCTGTACAGTTTGAAGAGGAGAGTTTGAGTTGAAAACTCCACACAAATGTATACACAATCTGACAGTACACTATAATATGTACAATGTACAACTATATGTACATACAGGGGAATAGGCCAATCCAGACTAAAACTCGACTAGCCTAGACCACACCACGAAATAGTCAACACAAAAGTTTGGATATCGAACGGAGGAAACGAACTCCTCTTGGAATACAATCCAAAAGCCTGAAAACAGATATTTGTACAGCACTCGTGTATACATAGACATAATACTCGTATGGATAGATAGAGGAGAAGATCAGAAAGCCAAGCAAGTCAGGATTTACATTTGAAGGGAACAAATAGTGATATTCTGGTTCATCTGCTCTTCCTCTTGTTTTGTTCGCCTTCCTTCGCTCTGTCATACAGTCAAAACGGGGAGAGGGACAGGAGAAAGAGAGAGCAGGAGAGGGAGATACCCGTGGAAGGAAAAGCAAAAGCAAAGTTGTTTGGAAACATGCTGTTTTATGTAATTCTCTGTTTAACTTGTGTCGTTGTTCCTCTTTCAATCCTTTCCCTTTTCTTCTATCTTCTACAATACTTTTCCGTTTCTTGTGCACCCAAATTTGCCTCTATCATACTTTTATACTTTTTGTATAATTCCATCGCTTCTCTCCGAGAAAACGAAGACACGTTGACGGGAGCGTTCGGCCTGCATAAACAAAAATACGGAAAACTAGGCAGTAAAACTAGGCGGGAATGAATGAGTGAGAAATTAGTTGTTATACAGCAAATTTTAAGGGGTCACAATGCCACAGTTCAAAGATACAAAGAGCACGTACGAATTGAATAATTTGCTATTTTGTGACTTTTACTTTGATTGACACAAACATGTGAAAAAATAAAAACATTATTTTTTTTCTTTTTGCAATGATTTGCAATAATAACAAAAGTGCCTGGATTAAGATGGTGGAAAATTTTCCACCGTGGAAATTTTTTTTGGAATTAAAATTAGATTTTTGTGGTTAATTTTGAGCTTCATCAACCTGGCCGTCCTTTTTCATCCAGTTCATCGAGTTGTCATGATCGCTCATGTTCCTTCATTTCACGTTCCCCATTTCTAGAAATGTTCATGTTCATTTTGCCAAAGGTATTTAGGACTAATGCATAATACACATAATACAAGGAAAGTGCATACACTAGATTGTATATTTAAATAAAAGGAAATTTCTTGGAAGCGGGATGTGGAAGAATCGAGATAGAATTAGAGCTAAATGCATAGGCGGCTGGAGAGAATTGCACAAGTTCAAGTCGACTCGACTCTACAATTCTGTGAGCAGCGAAAGTAACTATGTACAACAAAATAACAACGAAATTAAATGAACAGGGGGAAATAATCAAAATTGCCACAGAGCGGGAGAAAGAGAAAAATAGAGGGAAGACGTCTCTGCTGGTGAGACAAAAGTTCCTACCTATACTAATTACAGGCGGCCGAGAATTAAAACACGGGGAGTTTCGCTCTGCAATCCTGAAGCGTAATTAATTAAATTGCATTTTTCTCATTCCACACAAAGATTCTATTTTGCATCAAGTACAGTACAGTATGTACTGTATTGCATATGCATGTAATATGTATGCAAAATAGTGAGCAATGACCAGTGTGGAAATGATATATCAGTGGCTGCAACAAATTCAACTCCTCTCTGCTCATTCTCCGAACTGGAATCAGAATCGTTAGGAGGAAGTCGAGAAACAAAAAACAGAGGCTGCATTCCAAATCTAAAAGGCCCAACTATCAGTTGTAATTTGTAATGGTAGTTGAAGGAAAAAGTTCATTCGTGTATTTTTTTCTTGTTTCTCTTCCCTACAATTTGCAATCTAGAATTTAGAATGTATCTACATTCTACATACATGCATACGCTTCAAAACTTTCCAGCACGAGTAACAATTTGACTGGAGAAAGAGCAAAGGCAAAGGGAACAAAACTTGGATTGAGAACTGAAAAGCAGATTTGGATCTGGAGATGTGAATTGTTTGGATGAAAATGTATGTATGTATGTATATGCACGTACGTTGTGTATGGGAGCATACTATGTATGTAATGTAGTGGAGATGAATGCTTTTTCTGGTAAATCAGCTCTTGCTCTTATGGAACATCCATGTATTTTTTAATTAAATTCCAGCGAGCGAGAGAGAGAAATCATTTTAGGGAAATTAACAATCTGAACTATCACCGGGGACAAGTAGACAAGTTGATGACGACCAAAGTTGAACAGAGGGAAAACCCAAAAAACAACAAGTAGAAACTATGTAGGATTGATTCCCGATATTTGAGGCCAGTGAGGTAGGCAAAGATTAAATTTGAAATGTCAAGAATAGCTTTCTCGATTTTTTTCCCTACAGTTTTCACATTCAAAAATTGAGATTCGAACGGAAGAGAAAGAGACAACTGTTGACAAATTATGATGTTATTACAGTTAATGTCAAAGTCCCAAGCTCCAAAAAATCCCGCTTGTAAATTTTCTAATCTAGATTCTAGTTGGAACGATCCAGTGTTCAATTTGTGGACATGGAACGAGCTTCTGACTTTTTACATATCTGTCTCGTCCATCTTCGTCATTGTCACAAAAATTCGCAATTTTCTACTTCCAATTGAGACTTTTTTAGATGGCCAATTTTTTTCATACATGCATATTTATTACTAGCTTGTGTGCAAACATAGTGGCCGTGTATAACAAAGTAAAGCAAAATACATATTATACTTTATTTAGAAAAACATTACCAAGTTGAAGAGCAAAAATATTAAATAATATTGAGAAAAGTATATTATGTAAGCCAGTTACAATTTTTTTTTCGTAAAATTTTAACACCACGTAAATTGCAGAATATTCTAGATGAATACAAGATAGGACCGAATATGATAGTCCATCATGATCCGGTTTTTCGCCGACTCCTGTTCTATGCTTTCTGCTCTTATAACTTATAACATGAAATATAATTATACACTGATCACAGGATTTGTGTTAGAATTTGCAATTTGATTGACAGCCAAAAACTTGAAGTTAAACTTGAATACTTGGTATATCTTAATTTTCCTCCTTTTCCTTGAGTCATCAATTTTCTCAGGCACAAAACACAAACAGAAACTCTCCAATATATAATATTATCTGCAATTTCATTCACTTTCAATGCCCAATGCCCAATGTGCGAATTTCCATAAGCATGATATAAATATTATGCATTGTACTATTATATAAATATAATATTGCATTATGAATTATGTGTGAGAAACTCCTTGGAGTAAACCTTTGGACATTATATTATAAGTATTGTGTATGTACTCACTACTCACGGTTTACAAACTAAACTTTAGCATCCAAACCCTTGCAAAGAATGAGGAGTGCAGACGTAAACTTGAAATTTTAATATCGCTCGCCATTATCTTTCAATATTCTTTGTGTGTATAATATGCACAAAGCAAAATGTTTGTGAGTCCAGCATTGTTATTTTTACAATAATTTATAAGCAACTTTAACTTGTGGCTTCTACAATAATACTCTCACAATTCTCTCCCTCTCTCTCTGTTTAATATTTGACTTTGACTCCAAGTTTGTTTTTTGTCTTCTTTCGTCTAATAAGATCTGCACACACAAGCACACTTTCAATATCATTGTAACTACTCCATTGCATGTATTGTGCATACACATGTATAAAAGACAATACAGTATGCAATATTATTTGCAATGTACATTGTATAAACTACATAATGAAGTTGGGGATATCGCCACAATGCAAAAGTCTGCACTTCTTACGTGTCATCATATGTACTTACTTTTTACTTTTGACTCGTCTTCTGCACATGCATACATAGCTAATAGCTAAACAGAAGGACCGAATAGCAAAGTCAAACAAGTGTGCGCTGGATTCGTCTTCTTTTTCTTCTTTTTTATTCCCACAGATACTGTACATACATACATACACATACATTATATATTGTACATACAATGTAAGTACAGATAGACACATAGCTATACTATACATATTAGCATTATTATTATTTTCATCATCATTCTCCTGCTGCACACATTATACATATCGTGTGTACATAGTATATATTTTATCCATCTGGTTTTCCTCAAGGTAAGATTAACCTCTGCAGAACAAATGTATAAAAAGCGTATCCACACATTTTTTACACAGAATTTGCACCGCCGTCTTCGTCCTCTATGTATTTCTTCTTCTCCTTTGCCTTCATCATCCTTTTCTATTTCTGCTTCTAGCCAGTCTATCTTTCCATCTCTCTATCTTATTTTCTCATTACTTAACTTACGTAATGGACCTTTTTTTGCAAGACACTGGAATAAAAGTATGTATGTGTACGTACATACGTACGAATTTTAATTTGCACATACATAAATACATGCATGCATATACATACATACAGCATGAAATGGAAATAATAATATAATGCGATAAAACTTTTTTTCCATTGGACTGCATTATATTGCATTTTGCACTAGTAAAAGATGCTGATTGGTATGTATGTAAGTAGGTTTTATGTGTGTGTAGTTAGGCCTCAAAAGTTATCCTGGGGCAGTCGATCATGAGTCTGGAGAATGGAACAAGTAAAAGAAGAAGAAGAAGTCCAGATAAAAATGAAAATATGGCAGGTTTTTTATTCATGATTTATCATTTTCCTCCACGTTTCGTCTTTTGGCTCTGCCTTCACCGTCTATGTAGATACATACTTCTTTTCTTCTTAACAATACAGCAGTATTTTACGAGGTTTGTATTATCATGTCATAATTTTGATAATATTACTGACCATCTCAAAATGACGATAATTCAGAGGTTGTACTGTCATTATGATATCACAGAATCTTTGCATATTTTCTCTCTCACTCTGTATATTATATATACACATACGCACATTATATAGACAAATTATGCAGTTTCACCTTCATAGTTGGTTCTTTCTCAGTATCAGGTTTATTTTATCGTCCGTCATTCCTTGCATTTTTTTTCGGCAACGCAAAAAATATCTATGTATGTATCAAGCTAGTGCAGGATGCACAATATTAAGTACGATGTCCATAATATGGGCTATCGCTAATATATGAGTAGAAAAGAGAACTCACTTTCCTTATATATATTATTTGTATATTGTTGTGTATGATGTCAAAAAAGAATCTTGGATTTTGACCATGATGGCTGCAAATTGCTATAATAGTAATAGAGGGATGATACTGAGCACATTCAGTCACAATGTGGAAAGAATTGACGGATCTACCTTATTTTTTCCTTGTATGCACATATAAATATTGATCAAAGGTATGAAAATTGACTATGCAACCAAAGAACGAGTAAATAGTAATAAAAAAAGAATACTGGTCATAAAAGGATAAATATCGTAATATTTTATTCCTTTGTTGATCCTTTCAATAAACGAGCAGCTACGGATTTTTAATCCACTGACAGCTATGCGAGAAACCAGATTAGAGATTAATGCACATACTGTAGTTGCAAAAATTACAATGTAAATATTTGGAAAGTGCATCTCAGTCCTGAGTTCATCGTGAATTATTAAATAGTAAACCTCGAGAGAAATGTTATGGAGATTCCAGGTACCGGGTTGTTTCAAATCTGTAGCATAATTGTTTGATGGAGTCTACAGGCGAAAGCTAAATCAAGATTCTGAATTCCGGGCGATTACGATTGCAATCAGCAAAGCAATGACGCGGAGCAAATGGGGGAAATTGACGAGAGGAAGAATGCAATTATCAAATGTGTGGCGTCTATGTGCATGTGTGAGCATCAGAATTACGCTGAGCGAGCACATATTATATTATGTGCAATGTACATGCTTTACTTACATACACATTTACATGAAATTGCCAAAAAACCAATGTATAAGCGGCCTAAATATTCTACACTTTTTACATTTTGTGCATGTACGTATACATATATTTACACACATAAGTATGTACGTATGTAAGGGCAGTATAAACCTAGATTTTCAATCTGGATTAAGCGCCGCGTCTATTTCCATAAAATACACAGTAGTTTATTTAGTTACGCACTGCGAATGAGCAGAGTTTTGGGTATATACATATGTAACAGCGTGTACATGTACATTGTACATGGTACATAGTCGAATTAGAGAGAAAGTGAGCAAATTTTCTGTACACAAATAACAAAAGCAGAGAATAATGCAGTGTTTTCACAGGAGCAGTCCCTTTATTCGACTTTATATCGAAAAGTTGACTCCATTACAACTTATAACAAGATCACGTACATACATGCATA
Source organism: Sminthurinus bimaculatus (assembly GCA_034698285.1). Taxonomy (NCBI): domain Eukaryota; kingdom Metazoa; phylum Arthropoda; class Collembola; order Symphypleona; family Katiannidae; genus Sminthurinus; species Sminthurinus bimaculatus. The sequence goes on from JAQIVE010001084.1 coordinate 9,693, forward strand.
TACAATATACAGACTACAGACACATATTCTGTGTATTGTGTGTATACAAAAGTAATTTGTTATTGTTCTGTTCCATCTGTTCGATGGATGGATGGATGGAATTTGAATTCGCATTTGTATTCTTCCTAACTCTGTCCACCTGTCAATTCCCCCTTCACAATTCATTCACCATGGTACGCATATGCATACGTATACGTATATGTATATGCACGTCTCTCCCAGTTCAATCTAGTCATCTTCACAGTCGAACTCAAATTCGGTCTCGGTCATTCGACTTTCTATCTATGCATATGTACCATTTACATAAACTCCAAAGCACAATTCCACATGTTTCCATTTCCTATTTCAACTTGACGTTAGACTCTTCCAAAACGTTGAACATTGAAAACTAGAACAGCTCATTTCCTCTTTAACTATACATACATAGATATACATATATGTACACATTTTGTATGCAAAATCTACAACGAATTATGCAATAGGGCAAATTTACATGTGAACTGAAATTTATTATAGGAAACAGCTCGTTGCTAATATCTGACTTCCTTTTCTGCGTGTATTACGCATTATAAAGGATAAACGGATATTAAGAGATGAAAAATTAAAATTTGGGGGAAATCGCCAGTTTTGAAACTTTTATCCATAAAATTGTCTGCAATTGCAAGTAGTTACAAACTTGCTTTACATAGCAAAGATTTGAAAATGAAGTTCAAGCTCAAACACTAGCTTATAGTCAAACGAGAAATACATAAATGAATCAGATTAGACGCCGAATGGAAAGAGAGAGAGAGAAGGGAATGCAGGAAAAAAAAGAAGAGAACTTGCGTTCGCCTCTTCAGAACTTCATAAAAAGTGCCGACCACAGACTGCATAGATTGATCTCGTGCTATCTTTCATCTTTTGCTGAGACTTGTGCCAACTTGCACTAAATATAAAGTTTCCGCGGCGCTTTACAACTGTGCATAATATATTATCCGTGAGCTCGGCGTCTAACGGGGGATGAAACACGAAGCGAATGTGTAAGAGAATCACCATGATGAAATGAACCATATAGTCAACAGAAAAAAAATCCAGGAGTCAGTCAGTAGTAAACAGCAGTCGGTCATTGTCATTGTCATTGCCATTGACTTGCTATTGCCGTCTTTTCGACACTCTAGAGCTAAAGGATGTATTATACAGATATGCAGATTATGTAACTCTGCAGAGTTAAGTACTCGAGAGCGACTGTTATCCACACTTTTCGTGTTGTGATCCCGTTGGCTGACTCTCTTTAATAAATCGTGGAGTGATATCTATGCAATTTACAACAAGTTATCCATCTTCTTTTATACTATCAGTATTAAGGTACGGGGATAAACAGCTGAGCTGTTGATATTTTTTGAGGGAATAACAAAAAAGGATGTAAAGCTTCAGATTCAAGATTTGCAAACCGCAAGCTTTGATGCTATTTTGCTTTTATTCTTCTGTCGTGATTCTGCCACGGACGATTTTGTCTCCCTTTATCTCAGATCAGCCCATCTCGTCACTTCATTCAAGTTTATGTATCGAAAAGGGTGTATACCGTAGCATATTATATATTGTGTTGCATTGAGCACAGTAAAAACTGCACTTTGGCACGATATAATGTGTATGCAGACTCGAGATTATTCGCTCACCCTAAATTTTGTATGGTGATCTTCATTCTCCACCCTTTTCATATAATATTTAGTTGTAGATTACAAGTCTAAAACGAATTTCGTCTATCTATGCGCCATAAATTACGAGCACGATATAATATTGATTAGTGAGAATCATCAAGATATTTTTTAATTTCTTCCGGTACAAAACAAAATGTATTATGAAGGGATTCCTTCAAGAAGAAGAGCTTGTAGACTGTCTAAAAACTAAAGATATGGAATGTCAGCAGTTTTTCACTATTCAGTCTTTAATATTTTATGGAAAATGGATGAGGAGTAAAAGGAAACTCCTGATGCATTAGTAATACGTATACTGTATTGTATGTAGGTACTACACATTCATGTACATGTATACGGATTAAGGATATGCGTATTTTTATGTATCGTTTTTAGATGTATTCGTTGCATTTTCCCGGTAAAGTGTAAAGACAGCCTTTCATTGAGTTTGAGCCGTACACGCTGCTGCTGCAAATCCATAAAAGACGGGATGGAAATAAAAATAAAAATAGAATTTGCAAATTTCCTCACCATTCCACAAGCCCGAAGTGAGCATGCAGTCCGGATAGGAAAACGTGTAAAATTTACAATATATGCATACAAAAACAAAAAAATAATAATAATATACCTACAATATACTTGAGACGCATATATGTACACGTAAAAAGAAACTAAAATATGCTGAAAAAATGCTATGAGATGATATGATTCAATCCAATGAAGAAGTACAGAAGGAGAAAAAGAGGTAAAAGTAGCTTGAAACAATGTGACTAGATTTTAGATACCTACATAACGTACAAACGCAGGGGAAGCACATGGTAGCAAAAATTTGTATGCGTGCATGTATGCATGTATGTATTATATAAAATTTCACAATGCTTTTTCTTCACATGTAAAGGCCAATATATTTATATACATTTCCCAAGTACATGTTCTGCGGAAATTTACGAGAAGAGTAAATCTAAAGTAAATCTCCTCAACTTCCTTGATCGTGTGTCTTAAAGTGTGTCTTTTCTCTGTATAAATATTCTCTCTCTCTCTCTCTCTCTCCTTTTGCCACTTCCTCTCGATTTTGTCTCCAGAAGATTCAACTTGGTTTTCTTTCCCGTACAAACACACATACATACTACATACATATTACAGCAAGGCTGTTTTATGTATGCACAGAAGAGTAAGTTGACTCGAGATTGTAAAACTTGGCTGAAGCTAAAACGTGAGCTGCTCTTCCTTAGTTTTCCATGAAAAAGCTCGGATGTGATGCACACATAAAAATGCTACATTATGTGTTTTAAGTGTGACTTTGCAGAAATTCGCCATTTTCTCTGGGTGTACATATATGTAGATACTACACATGGGAATATTCAATTTTGTAAAGAGTGAGAAAGTAGTAGTAGGAAAGAAAAAGAGAGGGACAGAGAAAGAGAGAGAGAGAGAGAGAAAGGGGAAACAGAAGGAGAAAGAGATATGAGTTATTTTTCATCCAACTAGTTAGGCAAGAGCCATTTGTGGTGTGATGCAATTACTTATGTTCTACTCCCGAGAGTTCCTCTTTTGGCTCCATAATCTATTACCAACTGAATGTACAATATGTACACAAAAGTATACATACATACAGTGTAAACTGTACACAGGCTAATTTGCTTATTGAGACTCCTCCAATATTGAATAAAGATTTGCTTTACTTTGGCTTAGTTTATTAGGTTCGCTCAGCGTGCTTCGGTTTGGGTTTCTGGGCCTCGTCCAAATGGAGAATTTATGCAAATTTCAGCTTGAGATAAATCTTGTGTATTTTATCAAATGTAAACATTTTGTACAAAATCAAAATATCAATAATACAAATGAATCGAAATCCTCACGTTGGTAAAGCTAACTTATGTATTTTTTACTATTAGTCTTTTGACGAATAAAGAATGAGGGGAAATAGGCAGAATCATTAATGGTTTAACTTTTGTTGGTGATGCTCTTTTTTATTTCATTTTTCTATACAAGAGAAACTGCAAGTCCAGTTTTCCGCTGTCATTTGTCAAACAAATGGAGAGCGCCGGAAGCCCAACCCATTTCGACAAATTGGTTATTATTTTATTACAAATGACTCTCGAGTAGAGTAAAACAAGATGGATATTTTGCAGTCGAATAGGCAGACGAGAGGACAATATCTATGTATATGTATGTACAAAACTACAATCATCTCACAGTGCTTTCACTCCCTTTTTGTCAACACTAAATGATGATGGTGATGACGACTACGACGGCAGGGGCAATTTTTTTCAGAGAAATGCAATACTGACTTTCCCTTTGAAAAACAAACATTCCCTTTACACATACACACTCCAGCTCATCCAAACGTTAATAAAGAGCAAAAGTTCAGTCAAAAAGTCATATGCATATTTATGCACGCATGCACAACGTGGAAAGTAGAAAGTCTCTTGTTTTCGCTTAATTTATTTACCTTTACTTTTGAAATTGGTATAAATTATGAAGAGCTGGAATATTTTATTTATGGATTCTGGAGTACCATTTTTTTAATTCCATAAAAGCAACTATCCTTCAAATGGAGGATCCACATCGGAAATAACCTTGAATTCAATTCAATCAAGCGGAATTGATAGTCGGAAATTAAATAAGATACACACAAAAGGATATTTTTGGATAGGTGTAGTAGTAGCTGCAAATATCATTTTATATTATATTAAGATTGCAAAAGACCTTCCTGTCAAAGGAATATTTAGGAACTGATATATTTTACGAATCGCGAGAAAATTTAATATATTATCCTACAATATAAATAGAAGGGAAATATAAAAATACATTTACATCTATGCATACAGGAAAGATGTGAATTAGATAGCTACTTATGATGATGAGAGGAATTTCCGGGATATAAAAAGGAATCGAAAAGGAGATTTGTTACACCTCTCTTGAAACGTACAAGTAAAAGTCAGAAAAAAATGTAGGTTCAACCTTTTTGGATACAGGAAAAAATGGAGATAGACTAGATATTGGATAATAAATACTTTTTGGCAAAAATAAATTTCATAGACTGTCGAACGCATGCATGAGCTCGAGCTAGATCTCGATCTTACAGATATCTCTGTGTGTACTATATATGTATATTCACAAAACAGAGTCAGAGTAGAGTAATACATATTACCTGTATAAAGTCATAAGGCATGGGAAGAGAGCGGGATAAAACGGGAGTATAAATGGAAATGGAAATGAAAATGAAGTGAGAGGGAAAAGTAATGTGAGAGATCAAGTAGAAAAAGGGAAGAAAAAAATGGAGCTTTTAAATTTATCACTAAATACCGACTCGTGTATCTGTATGCTGTAGACACGTACATATGCCTATATGCATACATAGGTACATAGAGTATGTGTGCGAATCTCTTGTCGTCTTCTTTTTATGTGTGTAAAAAACCATAAGCCATAAGTGCAAAAGGGAAAAGTGTAGCTAACTGGATGACGGTAAAAAACAGTCCAAGTTCTAATATTCCATCACCATCTCTATGTATGTATCTAACTCCAACTTGAACATCAGATTGGCAAGAAAGAAACCTTCTCTGTCGCTCTCTCTCCTTATTTTTTTTACCTTCTTTCAGGTTCTCATCTTCTTGTTAGCCTTTTTTATATTATATGGCACTCGCTCCATTCCCTCAGCGTCTCTCTACTCTTCCTTTCCAATTTTCCATTTCCCTCTCGAGTGTCACCCAAAGAGTAGTAGAGGGACAAGAAGAAGGGAGACAAGAGTCATAAAATGAAACATCAATATTCAATTTTTGCCCTGGTTTTTATGCACGGACAGAAAGGCAGGCTGGCAGTTCGTTTACTGGTACACATCCAGCTTACAATTTGCATGTACAAATGTGCCTTCGTGTTCATGTTCATCTTCTATCTATATTTAATAGTTGAAACATCACAGATCAGATCAGATCAGATCAGCCAATTCCGAATTCCAGGTTTAAATCACCAAGCAAACGAAAATGGATGATTAATGATTAATCTATCTTTCTTCTTGGTTTATCATTCCTTCGTATAATAATACTACATACAGCATAGCTCATAACTATGTAGTCAGCTGTAAGTTTTTTTAGGAAATTGCGCTTTCGTAAAAATTATCAATGTGTGTTTTTTTCAATTTGCAAAAGCAGCATGATTACTCATGTAGCATTAAAATAAAAAATGTAAAAACTGATGGGATGAGAAAAGACAAGGAGATGAAAAAATTCTGTGTGTACTGTGTACCATATACACTACATATATACCATAAAACTTTGGCTGCAATAAAATATGTATTTTTCGGGACAAGACACATTTCTAGGATTTCCCTGTTGGACTCTGACTTCATAGAGCCATTTTGCAAATTCGTTTTCGTTTCCCTTTTTCACTTGCCTCTCCGAATTGGAGAGAAAAGTAAAACTAAAGTGGTGCAGAGCACAGAGAGAGAGAGTCTATACCAAGATACATGAGCAAAATAAGTCAATTACAGTGGTTTCTGCTGATCTCACCAAAAAAACAGAGGCATTCAGAGCAAAAGCAAAACATCAATACCACACCAAAACCAAAAGAACCAAAAGTCAAAACATAAAAGCAAAAATATATGAATATTGTGTGTGAGTATACACAATGCTTGGAAATTTTGCAGAAACTCACAGCTCAGAGTTCAAAGGACTTTTCTTTGTATACAAATTGGAATCTGGAAAATATGAGTTGGTTTATGAGGCTTGTCATGTATTCTGGTATTTGTATATGTAGAAAAGATGTGAATGTTAATATATTTATGCTTATTCTATATTATGCATGCAGTACATACAAGTCACAATGAAAATTGTGCGGCGAAAATTTGCAAGAAAAAGTGAATACAGAGGGTTTACTATATGTAAAAGTGTTGAGAGTAAAAAAAACTATTTAGAGCAGCAATAATTAAACTAATAATCAATTGATAATACGACAATAATTTATAGTAAGATATTGCTATGTATAAATCACATGAAAACATTACAGGCTTAAAACAGCTCCAAATTGTGGTGGATTTCATGCACTCTCTGAAATCTGAAATCTCTGAAACTGTCGCAATATTTTTATGAGATGGATATTGTTCGTCGTTTTTTCTTCAAACCTTTTTTACCTTAGGTACTTTCCATGCCTTTGCACATATGTATGTACATACTTATTTATACATAGTATAAACAGAGTGTGCGTATGTAAACTTTTACATACATAGAACGATTGGTTTCGTCCTCGCCTTTTTCTTTTTCACTATTTTTATTATAACACTGAGAAGACTGTCTTCTTCGTCTTCTTCCCTTGGTGATTTATCTCGGCATGACTTGAAAGCCATTTGCTGTGAATTATTCGATATTTTTGCATTGGTTCACTTGATTTCATTGCACGCTCTTTGCCTCCTTTTTACAAAGGGTATGTAATGTAACTATGCATGTGCTTCGTCTCGATATCTGCAATAATTCGAGATTGTGTTTGTGCTCAACTTTTAACTTTTACTCGACTACAAAATATACATACATACATACACAGAAATTGTAATACAGAAAGGCTCGGCTCATGACTCATGGCTACAATATATATGTATGTACATGTGTAAAAACGGGGATGAAATCAGATACGTAAAGCTTTCGACACATCCATAATCATTTACATTACATTATATACATATCGTCATTATATATTACATGCAGCTGTACGTCTCTGTGGAAAGCTGGCTGGTTCCTCGTAATCGTAATTCCTATTCGTAGTACATACATACTAGTGCTACACACATTTGATTATGGTTCATCTAATTGTCCTTGTACATAATGTTTAATGTGTAGTAAACCAGGGAGTATGTAAACATTTGAATCAACTAAAAACGGAATTCGCTCCCCAGCACTGAGTATGTATGTATGTATATTATCATTATCTATATCTTGTCGCAATTAGTCTGTCGTCCAACATGCCATTCCAGTGTAGTATTAATATTACTGTCAGAGTCAAAGAGTCAATATCCAACCAATTACAATTACATTACATGCCATAAATGTATCAGTCTCACCTATTACAAAGTATGTAAATGTATTTAAAAATGTGACTGTCTTCCATTTAAATGATATTTTGGTCTTGGTCCTGAGTCTTGATCTTGAATCCTGCTTTTCTCATACAAGACAGAACTACATATACCTATCATGTGTAACTAACATAATAAAGCTAACACTGTAGTAAGTATATAGTTATAATAATGTACTTACAGCTTTTTATGCCTCGTGACTCTTTTCAAAAACAACAAAGTTTCTACTCCAAGTCAATTCTGTCGATCTACCATGTTTTGCGGTTAAAGTTAGAAATTTTCGAAGGGAAATGAAAATGTCATAAAGCGTAAATGTAATAAAATATCTGTACATATGTATACTAGCAAGCTTTTACCACTAGGGAAACTTTACCATTATTAACTATGTCTATGTGGACTCAACTCTTGTTTTTGAACTTGGAGAACTCGTATACGAGTTTAGAGTGTAGTCTCATATCTTTCTCTTTCTCAATCGAAAATAAATGAGGTGAGACCAACTCCAATTTAATTAGATCTACCTGCTTTACACATGAATAATGAGATGAGTTACGGATCTGCTCATCACTTTCGTAACTATACGGTCCTATAGTTAAAACAGTATGAAATGCGTACGTTGCACTTGATTTTTCATCCATGTGTACATGTATATGTGTACAGTGTACAGATATAGTGCATAAATTTCTATTTCTGATTTGTACAAAACAGTTGGCTCAAGTGCATATTAAATGTATCGTTCAACTTTTAAGCTTTGTCTAATTTTTCAAAGAAGATTATGTAAATTATAATTTACAATGCAGGGTTTAATCCCTTTCGTATTCAACTCACATTGAAATACGTGTAATTTGAATGTCAAAAGGACATACACGAGTAAAACACAGGAATAAAAATGGAATAATTGTGGATTTAATTAGCGTTGGCACGCATCACTCATCATTCAAGTCAAGAGAGAATAAAAATCGAAACCAAAGGAGAGACGAGACAGTTATCAATTTATGCAACGTTAAATGATAAAGCTACTAAATGTCCAGTTTTGGATCTAGATTTTATATACATATGTGAGTTGTACCTTATACGACGTTGTTATGCACCATGTTATGACTCAATGACATGCTGCATTTAGACGAATATGTCAATCGCCAATCTCCATTTTATGCGTCTTGCACACGGCACCGTGTGTCATATAATATAAGTAATAGTGTCAGAATTTTATCCTCCTTGCCATCAACTGTACATTGTACATACTTCCAGCTTCAACGTTTGACGTGCAATCTCAAAACCATTTGGTTCACTTCAGTTCGTCACAATTCAGACTTGTATGCCCATGTTTTATGTAGATTCGCATTCGTATTGTGATACTATCTGCCATGTGCATTGTCAAATGTAAATGCACAATAAAATGCTCAGACTTGTCACTCTTCGCTTGTCGTCATTGTCATATAAATACATAGCCAGCGTCATTTGTCGTCCATTGTCCTGTATCTTCAGCTTTTTTCATTTCCTTTATTTCTGGCTTTATAAGCTGGCAACAATGATAATAACAATAATTAACTATTACGATTACTCTTTCCGTCAGTTGACATCGACTTGTTAAATAACCCAAATTTAATCATTGAATTACATGGAAGTAAAATTGAGAAAACTTTTTAAGGTATAATATACCTTACACAATTTTGAATTCAAAATAATGCAAAAAATTTTTGCCTGACATTTTTTCTATTACAAGTTGCATTTTGATGAAAACAATGTGACTAGAATACCTAGAATATTTTAGTTATACAAGATATTTTGCAATTTGGAGTGTGTAACAATCATACTAAAAGGAATGATCTTTGTATAGTTATGTATAGCAAAAAGAAGACTGTTCAAGTGAAATATGCATGCTATAAATATATTGTACACAAGCCCATCCATCAACATGATGCTTAATTTCGCGAATGGCTAAAACAAGAACAAAACAATGGCTGTTGACATGACATAACGTGACATGATGAATGCTGGCGATTTTTACACTGCATTTTGCACAAATTTGTAGGGCAAAGTTGAAGGCACCATTAATATGTACAAATAAAAATAATGTGGGCAAACGGTGAAAAGTAATACAGCAATTGTCCATTTAGCTGTAGGTACTAGATATTTTTTATTTATGCATTTATATACATAGACACATTTACTGAAGAAAAATGTTGCACGTTATGTAGTTTTTGAATACAATTCCCATTACATATTTTTATACATATATTATGCAACTAGGGACATGTGTGATGGTGAGTTGTGTTCTTTAAAAGATACCCAAATGTATACATACATACATACGTCATGCAGAGCTCGAGCAAAAGTAAACGAAAAAGTAAGCAATAAATTGAGGTAAACTATGAATCTGCCCTCTTATTGTATGTACATGTACTGTACAGTGTTCAATATATGGAGCAAAAAGCTGGTATGATATAATTTTATTGTATTTTTCATTTTCTTTCTTTGGCGTGGAGTAATGTCCATCGTAGAATACATAATATGTGTAGATACAGACAACGGCAAACACATTAGGCCTGTGTGTTGAAATTGAATGGGAATATTATGCCGATGGACGGGCGAGCACACTAATAATGGACAAAATACAAAATGAACTAATATCGCTGCCTCTGCCTCCTTTCCCTGCTTCTTCTTTGTCTCCTTCTTCTTCTTGTTGATTTCGCTCGTGCAGAATATCTATTGAAGGTATGGCATAATATCTATGGAACTGTAGACGAGTCCAGACTCGAGACTCGAGTCTATTATTCTTTTTCAATTTCACGTTTTGCACTCGCTTGCCCGAATACAGCGTACAACGTAACCTGGAGCGTGGACAGAAGACACCCAGACAGACAGACAGCAACACAGAACAATAGCATAATATATAATATACAAAGCATAATGCACGCGTATGCGTATCTTTCAATCCTTCTTCTCTGTTTCAGTCATCAGGCGATGCGAGCTCCAGACAAATAACATAATAGGTCAGCATATCGCCATTTCTCATTGTCCGCATGTTTATTTCCTACGATGATAGTGATGTTGATATTTGATATTTTCCATCCCTTTTCTGTTCCTCATAAATCATATCTTTTGTGGACTTATTCCATATTTTCTACTACCTACCAGAATTTTAGAATTCTGAACTCTTCACCTTTTTTAATCCAACATTTGATATAAAACGCAATAAGAGTCAGCAAAAATTGGACTCAGAAATGCAGCCAAGGCAACCAGCTGACGTCGACCATCTTTAATTTTACTAAGGCTGCAACTAAAAAAAATTCATACCTTGTGGTCTTCCACCTCAACTACATTAATATTTAGCATAAGGAAAATTATTGTGTATGGATTCTGCTCACTAAATATAAGCTCCACATGAGCACTCCCTTGCACAATATTGCTATATTTGGCGTTTTTGAGAATTTCGCAAACAATTACTCGATAGGAAAGCATAAGTACGTATACATAATACACAGCATTCGGTTTTGGTTTTGCCGTCTACGCGGAGGTCTGGGTTATTAATAAACTCAATAGAAACCTGGTGCACGTACATATTTACGTTTTATTTGTGCGAGGTGTGTGTAAAGGCTCTACTTTAACCTTTTTTGCGAGAAATTTCGCAATAACAATGATCATGACAGCGACAACGAAAACAACAAAGAGCAAAACAACAACAACAACAAGGGAATGATGAAAATAATCCGTAATGCCAAAATAACCGCAAGAATGGTGACAGATTGTGGAGGAAAAAATGCTGTGCACATTCTCAATTTTCAATTTGAACGCCGCCGTTGTCGCCGTCGCCGTGTTGTACTTGCTTGTAAACTGTTTGTGGGATCACAGTGCACATATACATGTTGTATAATATTGAGTTTACTTATATTTATACAAGAACGTATGTTGTTATGATATAATGCACTACAAATGATAGGATAGAATGTGTGTTTAATTAGTAATTACCTCCATTAATCGCGTACGGTTTTGGCTTCTCCTACAAACTTGTGCAGATTATATGGGTACAAACAGTTTTATAAAATAGATAAAATAATATGGGTTTGCTGTGGAGCCTTGTATGAAAACACGAGAGACGAGACAACAACCCGCAATCTAAGCCAATCCAATCTAATCCACGAGAGAGAGAGAGAGAGAGAGAGAGAAAAAGCCGCGGGCGAGAAAATTGAGAAAGAGAAACTTGTGGTATTTTTCTCTTTGTGCGTATTCATACATACATTATATTTGGGTTACATCATATTACCATCATCATTATTAATTTTTATGGTTTTTATACATACAAGTATTAGCGATTACACAAATTGTACATTTTAGGGCAGAATAATCATCTGCGGGTCTTTTTACCTTCATTCTTTTTGTCACCTTTTTGCGGGGCCTTTGAATTAAGGACTAAAGTGCAAGCGCAAATAGGGATCTATTAGCACGATAATTTTGATATTAAACATTCAACACACATTTAAGCATTTAAAAATGTTGAATGCGCATTTATTTTAGCACCAGGTTAAGTATGTAAGTGACAAGGGCAGAAACATGGAACATTATGACGTCTATATGCATGCACATTTAAAATTCAGGTGTCAGATGGTTAATTCATTCATTTGTTTTGTACACACGAATTGTCCATAAAAAGTTAATACATAGCAGCTTGATACCGCTCAAGAGATACAGATACAGATGCAGACGGTAGTTAGCAATGCATACTAAACATTAAACGCTATCAATTATCTAGCAAGGAAAGAACCTTGTGAAAAACTCAATTACACATATTATATTACATTATTGTTTCTCCCATGGAAATAACTGTGCTCGTGTTTAAACGGCTCATTTCGTTACACTCTTGACTCGAGTTGTGAGGCCTATACATATGTATATAAGTATGTATGAAGTATGAAGCGTTAATAGGAGTTCTTTATTTCTTTATCTTATTATCATGGCTATTTCTTGAACACTGCCTTGGACATTAAAGATGGGACATAAATTAGGAACCACGACAACCAACAATAATACAAAATACTATACATCATAATACGATATGAACAAGTTCACGAAAAGATAGATTGAAAGTCGAAAATTGAAAGTCAATGCCTTTGGTCTTTATAGCGATTGAACAAAACAACTGCACCACAAGAAAAGCTACAGAGAAGAAGAAGGAAGAGTGCAGAAAGTGTGAAAGGATTTATGAGTAAGGTACGAAACCAATATCAGTTTCAATATCATCATCATCATCACCATCACTATCACCAAATTCATTCGTTTCTGTGATTTCAGTTCTGTCTGCCACTCTCTGCATCTGATTATAACTTGATTCTCTTCTGGCAAATGGAAACAAACGCACTTTATACGTATCAGACTACGCATTATATAAGTTGTAGTTTTATGGTAGATTGATCGATCGAAGGGTTGAAACTGCATGGTGAGAGTTGTATGTAACATTATAGTTCCTCCATTTCTATACAAATATACTCACAACCGATAACATATTGCACCAAGTTTACAATTAATTAGACGAGCTCCGAGTCACCAAGTTGAGTAACGTGACTGCGGAACTCCGGTTTTATACGTGCAAGCGGCTCCGGACTTCCTTATGACTTGTATGTATCTGTTCAAATTGCTCCACCGATGTGCTGCAATGCATTCAATCGTAATATTCATATCAATGTAAATACAAAGTTTGATATTTGATATTTGTTCATACATGCATACTTACTTACTTACTTCCTTCTAAGACTTAAGAATTGAGACCGTATAAAGTGTAATGTTTACTTAGAAACGGAGCTCAAATTATTACACTTTAAGGACTCTTGATGCTGTCACGTGCCCGGGTGCAAATCTGTGTAAATTGATATTGTGTAAGTACATTACTCAATGTGGATGGATGTGAATGGGGCTGTATTGTATGTATTATGCATATGTCCAATGTCTAACCATGCATTTGTGTGTATGTGTATGTGTGGGTGTCAACTCATTTTCTCAAGTCGAGGAGATGAGAGGAGAGAGAAATTTTCTCATATTTACATTTTGTCGGATCCAAACAAGAGAATTCCTGTACATATATTCTGCGTATAATATGTAATAATCCTGTGTACAATAAAATATTCTTCCTCTTTACAATTACATGTGTACATGTGCAGTCTCCGCACTTTATGCGTAGACTTTACTGCTGTCGACTGTATACATAGACAAACAAGAACCACGAGAAATCCATCGCAGGAGAGAGGCTGAAGCCCTGGATGGCTTTATTGCAATTTACAATGGGGAGAACGAACGATGTAGGATTAATCGCAAGTTGGTGAATCAGAATGTTGAATGGGAGCTGATCTGAGCTGAATGAGTTGTGCTCGACTTTTTCACTTTGACTTTACGGAATATGTATAGAGGAGAGAATGGAAGCTCAAATCGCACCACATCACACATACACATATATACATACACACATTATATATCCCATCCCATCATACAGTCGTCTGTCAGTCTCTGTCGCTCCTTCTGGCTGCGTTTGACTTTGGCGTTACGTAAATAACTGAATTTACAGTCGAGCAGAGCTCAATAAAATGTACACATTACACCGACTTGCTCGTGAATTTAAGGGTGTACTTACCTATAGATGTACATACAATGCGCTGTGGATTTTATTTTGTATCCTCATACACATACAATAATACAGCGAGAATCTAAAGCCAGTCGTCCAATGACTCTTGATTCTTGATGCTCCAAGCTCAATACTTGATGAAAGACAATCCTGAATGAAGGAAGAAGAGTGACGATGATGTACTGTGTGCGTATGTATTATGTATACTAGATCTAAATAAGTTTATACACCCCAACTGTAAAATAGTGCAGATTGAGCTCTATTATTATAATCACCTCACATATTGCCTTTGCGGACAATAAAATCCTGCGATATTGCGTAACTTAAACGTCAACCGCCAAAAGCCAATGTCACATGCATATTGTATACGTTAGATGCAATTTAAGACTTGTGTGTGTATAATATCATTGCCAAAAGTTGTTCTTGGTTGTAAAATATATACAACCTCATGAGTATGTGAAGCAAGATTCATTTAAAAATTATTCGTAAAAATTTACTTACACCTAACTATATAGAGATATCCTTATAAAAAATCTTGTCAAAATATCTCATGAAATTTTAACGCTATTTTGGTCGAAACTCTTTTTTATTTTGATCAATTTTTGATGAAATTTTGATGAAATATCACCAAAATCGTATCAAAAATTGTCAATGTTGCCAAATCTCATCAGATTTTCATGAGATTTGTTTAGATTTTTTTCTAAAGGGTGCATTGTTATGATTTATTTTGTTAGATTCTTTTATGATGATGAAGTAAAAAATGTCTATTGTAAAATATTTTTATTTTACTAGTTGGTGTCGATGGTTCCTTTTCTGTCTTTTTACGCGCTCTTTGAAATTTCAATGCCATCCTTCCAAGACACCTATCCGATCTGCAGTAAGTTCAAATTACATTATAAAGTAAATCAAGGATAATAGGGTTATAAACTAAAAGGTCGATACATTTAAGGAAATTGAATTAACTACAATGTCCTTTATCCGGACATTTAAGAACCTAAATATAGTTCACTGTCCAAAAACTGAGCAATGATAAAAGTCAGTTACCCGGACATTAAATTATGTAAAATTATCACATTATCCGGATAAATTCGGCCATTTCTAGTTAAAAGGTCAATCTCCCGGGAATTTTTTTAGCTTGAAGGTCAAACGTCCGGAAATTTTTGAGCTGGGTGGTCAATCCTCCGGACATTGTTAACTTGAAAGATCAACTGTCCAGACATTTTTTTATTTGAAAGATCAACTGTCCAGACATTTTTTTATTTGAAAGGTCAAGCATCCGGAGATTTTTTTATTTGAAAGGTCAAGCGTCCGAACATTTTCTTAGCTAAAAAGTCCATTGGCCGGAATTTTTATAGCTAAAATGTCGGAAATTATTTATTCTAAAATGATACAGATAATCTGAAAGCTTTTTAGTTAAAACGTCAATTGTCCAGGAATCTTTCAGTTGAAAGGTCAATCGTCCAAAACTTTCTTAGCTGAAAGGTCAATCGTCCGGAAACCTTAAGCTGGAAGGGCAATTCTCCGGAGATTTTTTAAAATGAAAGGTCTATAGTCCGGAAATGTTTAACCTAAAATGTCAACAACTCGATTAATTATCCGAAATTTTTCTAAAATTGTTTGTGTACTCTGTACAACGATTTTCAACTAACTGAACTGTTTTAGCTTGTTTAATGCTGTTGTCATGGACGGCCGTCGTCTGGAATGTTCTGGACGTTTATTTCAACTTTCCGGTTAGTTATTTTCAATATTTTAAATTTTAAAATACTTTTTTTCGAATTTTTAGCCTCTTGTTCTTCCATTTTACCGTAATTTTGGACTCGTTTAACTGTTGACTTTTGACCTTTAGGAAGACAGCATCAACTGGAAAATAACATTTTGGACCACTCTTTCAACACTTCTGTTACCTCTGCTGATTGCTGCCGATCACTACTACCCTACATTTATGTCGGAAAGCGAGGAGATCCGAAAAAGGAACCTTAAGACAGCCGCTTTATTGTTACTCTCTGATGGGATTCTCTTAGTTCTCGGGATTATCCGCTACTTTTTTTGGACCGCCGATGACGATCAGAATGTTCTGCTTATTGGTAAAGTTTGAATTTTGGCGCTTTATTCATTCATCTAATTTTTCCCCGTTTCTACAATATTATTTGTTCATTTCGAAATTTTAAGTACTATTTTTTTATACACCTTTTTAAAATTTCGTTGTCCGTTTTTGTAATCCTTCCAAAAAAAATTCAGCCTCCATTATTCTTTACTTGAGCATGGTGAGCTGGGTTGCCTTTTCCATCGGGTATGCGCTTCCGGTGAGTTTTTTTTTACTTTGCAATTTTGAGCTATCTAGACTTGACCACCAAAACTCGGACATTTTAAAAACGTAAAAATGATTCCGAATTTGGCGGGAAATTTAAAATCTGTTTGCTTTTGAAAATATTATGGTTTCAACTGAAAACTGAAATGTTAGTGCAGTATTTTTACTAATCAGCCGAAACTTTTTTCACAGATCTTCCAGAAATTTGAGGCTCCAAGGTGGATAATCTGGGTGTCCCCTCTAGTTGGCCTAGGCGCATTGGCCCAACTTTTGTATGCAAAGACTGTCCACAAAATTTCCATGGATTTGCTCCCGTCTTTTCAGACAGCATTTGCATTTAATTCTCATATTGATTATTGATTTTGAATTGTTGTTGACTTATTTGTTCATAAAAATAATACATATGAGAAATCGGTATGAAATTGAATAAAAAAGAAGTTTCATTAACTTTGACGGCCTTTTTTTACCCAGATCATCGTAATCATCATTTTTACTATAAAAGCTCCTTAATTGGCTGGTTATCCAGTATTTTTTTATTAAAAAAAGCTTATGGTACGCTTGTATAAAAAATTTATAAAATATTATATGAGTAATACAAAAGTTGACTGGGAACCTTTTTGAACATTTTTTGCAACAGAGCAGGTTCAAAAAGATTTTTTGAGGGTATATTTCTGCACATTCTTTATCCTCGTCGTCATAACAACAAAAGGACAAATTATTGCAGACGATCTATTAAAGGCGGATTTTCCCGCTGGTGACCGCCTCATGCAGGTTTGGGGTCAGGGGGACATATTCACCTTTCTGGAAAATGTAGAGGTCATCATCCTGGACTTGGCGGAGGTCAAAGCCCTCCCTCTGCAGATCCGTTTTCTTCATCTTGTACGTCCCTGAAATCGTCAAGTAAATTATATTTTTGAATTAAATGAGATTTATCAACACGGTCAAAAAAGGTCAATTTTGGGACCATTCAAAATTTTGGCACATTTTGTAAGATGGAAAAGAGTAAAAAAACTAAAAAATGTCAGTACCGGTAATATCAAGAGGTTTTGCCGTAACCCGGAGAAAAATGGGGATGGCGTAGGTGGGTAAAGTTTTGACCAGACCCTGGACAAGTTGGTCAAAGTTGAGGTTTTTCTTGGGGTCACAAATCGTGGCCATGCCCGCACGGCCATCGGTGTTGGGAATCTGGACGCCGTAGACGACGGAATCCCTCAGGTCACAAAGGTTGCTGACGATTCCCTCCACTTCCTTTGTCGACACGTTTTCTCCTGTTTTAATACGTGTACAAAAATCATAGTTTTTAGAAAATGGCCTTTTTCAAAATAAATCATGATTTTTTAAAAAACGCGGTTTTTGATCTGAAATTTTTACCTTTCCACCGAAAAGTGTCTCCACTTCGGTCCTTAAAGTAAAAGTAGCCGAATTCGTCCATCGTCATGATGTCACCTGAGAAAAAAAGAAAATTTTCGAAAGGTTTTTTTAACAAAAACTATAAAATTCAAAATTTTATCAAAAAATGCAAGAATAAATGATTTTGGTCTCAAAATTGGGACACATGTTACCAGATCGAAACCAGGAG
>JAQIVE010001085.1:0-27920 GCA_034698285.1 Sminthurinus bimaculatus
CCTCCCCCCCACACAAACACAAACATGAATATTGAACCCCTCCATAAACATACATCATGTACACATTTATAATCATTAGCTAACTGTAACGCATTAACATGTAAAATTGTACTCTATATTCTGGAGTAAATTCTGTCGTCTGCACATACATACATACATCCATGCATATTATGTGTAGAATCATCCTACTAGGATGCGCCTATGCGTATGCGTACGTACATTTGAGAGCAGGATGCATAATCATTCTAATGTACAGTATGTACTGCTACACACAGTGAATGATGAGCTGAAGATGATGACGATAATGATGATGATGATGATGATGATAATGAGGAGACGAGAAAATCAAGTGCAATGTGAAAAAATTCCCACCGCCCACACCCACCACAAAACCCAGTCATGGCTCGCTAACTGGCTGGGTAGTCAGTCAGCCAACCATTGTTGAAAATGCATACACCATACATACTACATACACAGACTAGGTAAGATAGTTAGAAGCAGAGAGAGAGAGAGAGAGAGAGAGAGGCAATAGAATGAGCAAGGAGAAAAATTAGAATAGCTGTTCCCCAAATCCTATTTGGATCACAATATATCTTCATGATTTGTACGCCGTTATATTCACGTGGCAAAGCAAGCGTTGGTCTTGGTGCTTGGTGTGTGTATGTTCGTATCTACATTAGCTGCCACATGGAAAGCTGTTTTATATTATGATATCACGGCTTTTTTATTTGGGCTCCTGCCCTTTATACACATATTAAGTCCAAAAGAGTTGGCTCTTTTCATAAAAGCCTAACGCTTCCATTTCAAAGCATGACTACATGAGGAGGAGGAAGAAGAAAAAGAAGCGAAAGATAAGGACGAAGAAAAGAAAGATCAAATATGGTACAATGTAAACAGATATTATACAGTTTTAAGATTTAATTTAGACTCGCTTCTCTCCCTCTTTTCCCTTTGCTACGTTTTTTATGTACATTTTGGAGTTCATTAGAATGTCAAAAGTGATGTGTGGCCATCATAAGATATCTCATAAATCTCATAATCCACGGGTACTCTTCCACCCATATACTCTCTCCCCCTCCCTTCCCCCCCCCTCTCTCTCTCTCTCTCTCTCTCTCTCTCTCTCTCTCTGCCTTTTTCTTTGTCGCTATCTTTAAGTCGCTACAAAATAAATTAAATATAATGTTTGCAAAAGAAACTAAACTCAAGCGGCTGTTTGCTTTTGATGTTACGATTACACATTTCATTGTTTGCTTGACTTGTTGGCTTTCTCTTTGCTCTCTTTCTCCTGCTCTAAACACACATGCATATAATATATTGGGCACATTACCTACGTACAAGTAAGCACGCCCGTCCAAAGACGGGAAGAAAGTAGTAAGTAAATCGTATTCAATCGTATTGCCAAAAATTAAATAAAGCCATAATTTACTTTGTAGCATTGTTCCGTAACGACAATAATTATTGGCTTGAAAAACATAGAACTATGAAAAATGTTAACAACGAAGTGGTTTTTGTCGTTTGGCATGATTTTCACGTCCGAGCAGAAGGAGATTTTTCATTGTACACTGAATTGTCCGAATATTAGGGTTTATATTAAGATCATGGGCTGTCTGAAGCCTGAATTCATAGCATAATGTTAAGTACAAAAGATAACTGACGGCCATTTCCTTATAGTTTGTCTTGTGATGGACTCCGCCATTCCCCTATTTATTAAGGCCATTTTGCAAAGTCCGTTTCCCTATTTATGAAGGGCTTTTTGCAAAGTCCGTTTCCCTATTTATGAAGGGCTTTTTGCAAAGTCCGATTCCCTATGTCTTTTATTCAGATTCGAAATTGTCGTCTTTTTTTGTCATTGTCATAAAAATGAAAATCAAAACTCGAAAAGAAAATTTTGAATCTGAATAAAAGACATCATTGGAGAACAGCATTGGTACTGTACTCGTTCAGAAAGTATATCGATTCATTGTATAAAAAGTAAATAAATAAATAATCTCCATGTGATACAACACATTTTAAATAAAGACAGATCTATAATTAGCGGTCTTGTCTTTACTTTCACATATATAGAATAGCGTTTGCTCACGATATTTGAAATTGCAACTCTGTCTGATGTTAGTGTATGTATTGTACATATGTATATGTATGTAAACATAGTCTCGAGACTGAGACAAAGTGTGCACCTTGTGGGCAAACAGTGTCATGTAGGGTTCAGAGGTGTATGCTACATGTTACAAAAATAGTATTTAAAATGAAGAACACATTAAACTCTAAACTTGACTATGATACTGTGTAAGCTGTAACTAGTTGGGAGGATGAATATACATACATAATTTTCATATCAAATGTTGAATGGATGTTGAAGAAATGAAAATGGGGAATGGTGCTATTATCATGGGGATGAGTATGAGTGGAAGTCCATGTGTGTACTTTTAGCAGCACGCAAATATCTTTAGAGATAACAATGAGAGGAGAGAGACAAGAAGAGAAGGAGAAGGAACACAAAATCATACCTTTGGGACAAGAAAAAGGAAATCTTCAGACAGTTTTCTGGCTTCTGGCACAATAAAAATTGATTTTTTACTTTACAAGGTCTTCCTTCTTGGCTGATCCCATTTACACACATACAATTCAAACTCAACTCATTAATATTGACTTGGGCAGGACTTAGATCTAGATATGCGTACTTTAATATGGTGAAATGTTGGCTAATAAAAATTAAATGTGTGTATAGTAAACATACAATTTACATAGGTGAGTAGTAAATATGTATGTATGTTTTCAATTTGAGCGCATACATGCTCATTCTACAATTTTTAGCCAATGTTAATAAACGTAAACTGCTAAAAGTTAAACATAGGTAATGAAAGTTAGTATTAGTTATTCATTCCATGACTAAAATATGGCAAAACTGTGAAACCTTAAATACGACGAGCAGTGGTGAGGGGCGTACAATCGTTTTTATCCCGCGAGTTAAAAAATGAAGGGAAAAGAAAATATTTTAAGTAGAAAACTTTGGTGAATATAAATATTCACCAAATACCAAGACTCATTGTCTTTTGATATGGTGTCGATCTAAGTTTCGAATTTCTTCGCCCAATGTAATTTTCATGCATCAGTGGGAAGTGATTGATCTAGAAAAATTGAGCAAGGAGAAGCATTCTAATTGAATTGAAAAAACACGACAGGATAGGATGAAACAAGGGTATTTTGAAATCACATTTACTTGTGGGAGATGTGTCGCAACTTTTTAAAATAGTTTAGTGAGTTTAAAGTGTGAAGACAGCATACACACTACACACATGAGGGAAAAGATGAATGGATTACTGATGTGCGTACAGAGCATTGAGGCAATGTTCCTTGTTGTATGTTGAGAATTGAGGCCCTTTGCTTTCTCTTTCATCCTTTCCTCCTTAAATCATACAAAGGAAATTACAAAGGCAAAAGTGTACATATTGGCATCGGAAAAATTTGAGACGATTGCCTAACAACAATGTTAAAAGGGGGAATTGTCTGTACACACAGAGTGTACACTACAAACTACAAAGAAAAAGTACAAGCTTGAGTGGAGAGAAAGCGGGTTTTGATTCCATGCTGAGGTTTTTCCTATATACACAGCAATTTGTCTTCAAGACGGAGACAGACAGACTGAGAAGGGAACAGAGAGCTTTAAGCTATCGTTTTAATGGAGTACGCCTGAGAGAACGATGATTGTTGACGCGAATGTGAGTTGTGTATGTATGTATCAATGTGTACATGTACAATGTACATACATATTACATGCATATGCACGTATGCAAGTATGTCTTCTTTGGTTTTCGATTTGTGTAGGAATGGACTTGATTTTGGATGGAAGGGAGAAATAAATAGATTTGGAATATCTTTTTGTAGCATGGCACGAGCTATTGGTTTGCTTTGCTTTGGGTTTAAAGAGAGGGTAAAAATATTCCAGCTTTCACTGTGCTATAGTTACTTTACAGTGCGGTGTTCAGCTGAGCATTTCCCTCTTTAGAAAAATGTTCCTGCCTGTCTACTGCCGCTGTCTCCAAAAACTTGAAGCCAAGCTTCAAGACTTGAGAAATATCTGGAGGAGAACCAAGACGAAGAATGAAGGCGACAAGCAAGAAAAGGGGAGGACGACGATCCCAATTTGAAAAAGTATCAAAGTATCGAAGCATCCAACTATGTACTGCTATTGTTGGTTTGTGTGTGTGTGTGTGTCGTATTCATCAGTATCGAAATAAAAAGTGCATCGTGGTTTATAAAATTCAATTTTCCGTCTTCTACTCGCATCATTTCCTCGACGTTCGCTTGAACGACTGCACCAAGTCCAAGACCAGCGCAACACATCCATATATCCATACATATACACACATCCACCATCATATCCAGAATTCAAGTGAACAAGGAACTTTATAGTCCTAGCTTCAATGTACATACATATAACGATGTATGTACTATGTACTGCGTATTTATGTATGTATATGGAGGAGACTTTTGGGGAAAGAACTGCAGAAGAGAAGTGAAAAGAAGGGATTTTGTTTTGTCAAATATTTACACTCTCTGATCTCTTCGACTCTGATTTCATTTTGCCTCTTTTTCTTTTTTTTCTTTATATTGTACATTCAGTAAATCCTTTCTTTCTATACATAATACATTTATAGAATGTAGCTTTGTTGTAAACTTATAAACAATTCAAATTTCAAGCTCAGTGCAACATACATGTATACAAAGATTTATACAGTCTACATTTATTTTCGTTCGTTTTTTTCTCCAGCGTCAACAGCCAACCTTCAACAACAACAAGTATACAAAGTATGTCTCAAAATAAGAATATCAATCTATAATCCAGCAAAAGCCGCCCCCTCACACATTTCATTTATTATTTTGAACTTTCACACTTTCTGTCAACACAAAACGGAAAACATGGATCGCTTCCTTTCCGTGTGGTTTTCTGGAGTCTGGAGTTGACTAGGTTATCCGTTTTGCAGTTCGATTTCCGGAGACTTGCAGCTTAATAAAAAAATGAGAATAAGGGGTTCAATTCCGACCCTTAGATTTTAAGTAGCAGGTAGATATGATTATTGAAATTTGAAGTTGTTGTTTGTTTTTTTAAACATAAAAATCAAACGACTTTCCTGACCTTTAAATTAATATTTTATGTGTAGTTGCATTCAAAAGTTTACTAAATGATATATCGTATACGTAGTCGTACATCGTACGACACATACTAAAACGGTTCGTCTTCACAAAACGGAAAACAAAAAGTGGTTTTCAATTTTCACTTGGCCATTTTTATGACACTTGTAGCTATACAAAAACCTAAAAAAACTTGGCTATGTGGTCTGTTGCCTTTTTTCTCTGTGGTCTCTTCGTCGCTGTTGATGAATTGCAAATAAATTGCCAAATAAATAATTTCTTGGCTCAAGTCCTCCTCCGATCCTAACACCTCAACGCCAACTACATATACTTTATAGAAGAATAATATGAGACCTCAATGAAATACAAATAGGTACGGAGAAAAGACAAACAGAAAATGAAAAGACATAAATTTCCACATATTCTATATCCAGTTACACTTTTACATCGACCAGCTAACCAACCGATCGACCCCGACATCACATATTTTTTCCTTTCGTTTTCCTTATTTGATGACTGAAATGACTGTGCTACATCTGTAAGCATATACCTACTAATAATATAATATAGGTGGTATACATGTATGTATACTGCATATTTTGCTAGGATATCACTAGCATTTGCTTTATAAAGTAAAAATGTACGTCCAACGTTTAATTTAGTTCATTTTTATGGTTTTTGGTTCTGCAACTTGCCAAATGCCAGCCATTTTATGCACACGGGTCCAGCTCTGGAGCGAGAGAGAGAAAGAGAAAGAAATGGAGAGTGAGAGCAGATGGGCGAGTCTGCTGACTGACTTTTACGAGCAAGTATGTATATTTATGTATGTATATGGTTGAATCATGTGTACATATCTGAAATGACCACAGCACAGTCGTCTGTGAATTTAGGACCATGCCAGGACCATATCGTGCATATTTACTTTCTTTAACATAGGCAAATCCTAAGACATCCAGAGAACAAAAATAAACGTAGACAAACTACACATATAATATGTAACTACTTACACGAATTCTTCCAGAGAGTCGATGAAACATTTTCCTTTTTCTTTTCTTTATCGTCCATATTCTTTTTACATATGGCTGGACATTCTCAAAATGTGAAACTATGTGCTGGGCTTTGGTTTTTTTGGACATACCGAGCACTTACCATTTACACTTGTCCAAGAAAGAATTTACTTTCTCTTTACCATGAGCTGTCGCAACGGCAAACGAAATGTGATGGAAATGGAAAGCCGTCCCCTTTATTTTCTTATAGTAAAATTTTATCTGCGCTGAAAAACGGACACTATTATATTCTGCCTTTCTTAAGCTACTTAATTATTATGGGTAGCGTTAGAGCAAACATTGTAATCTAAGATGGAAAACGAATATTTTGCTCATTTGATCAAAGTTAAGCGAAATTGATTATCAATAAATGTACAATCAAAATCAACGACCGACCTGCTATTTAATCATTGTTTTTTTTTTTTTACTATTTGCCTTGTTTGCAGGTAATAGTAAAATATCGGCACATAAAAAAGTTTAAATTAAAATGCATGTCCACATATGTATATCCACTATGCCTGTAGACTGTAGATCAACTTTTTATACAGCCCCCTGCCAATGGGAAACGTGAAAACTAGATAATGTTGCATGCAAAAACCTTTGGTTGATTCAACTAAACTGAACTCGCTGCATTCTGTCTGTATTGCGGTGTACATAATCAGAAGTTGTCACTACTAATTATTTTCCTGATCCGATGCCGATGTAAGTATGCTATAAAATTACACAGCTCCATGTGCAAACCCATAATTATGCAATTAAGAGCATGCCCTCGAACTCGTACCCATAAGTCAATTTAAATAGTGCAATAATTGGCTAGGGTAATTTTTAAATCGTGGTGAGTTCTATACACATGACACATAATACTAGATTGTCTTCTCATAATGCTTAAAAATGACCCAACCAATTAAGTGTAAATATGAAGCTGTTAACTTAAGATACAGTACAATAAAAATATGGTGTATTTTTGTACGTATATACATACGTATATATATATATATATATATATATATAGGTGTTCAAAGCCTCTATGCTCTATGTATAAACTATAAACAATGCGGTTGTACAAGGCATGTACGTACATTTATTTAACGCCTTTTCTATTTTTTATATGCGACAAAAAATTAACTAGTAAGTTGAAGTCTTGTTTTGGGTGATAGCTAAAAAAATATATTACTCTGCAAGAACTTGTCAACTTGTTAAACTTCAAAGTAATTATTATCCAATAATGGTAAACTAATTGATCTCGCATTTTTTACACAGCTTTTGCGTCGTAAGCAGTAAAACCTTGCCGAATTATAAACGTATATAAGTTAGCTCATAGCATTATTCATTCCAGTATGAAAATAATTATGTTTAAAATATGGGATGTTATTATCATGTGTCGTGGTTTGCGATATTTTTGCGTGACTATTGGATGAAATATCAGTAGAATCTTATATTGTTCCTCTTGTTATGCACGCTTACTGTATTCACTTGTTCCATGAACACTGTATTTATGTCTGTAACCTTCATATTTTTAGTGTGTGTAACTTACACCGCGATTTAGGCACATAAAATAATAATATTACTGCTGAATATTACACATTATTACCAATGCTGAGGTAAAACGGCATATCATAATGCATTATCAGAAAGGCACGATTATTATAGCACCAAAACATGCATATTGGGTGCTGAAGTAGATACCTTTACAACATGCACATTCTTAACTCTTATGCATACTATCACCTATCAACCTATAGAGAAGAATCTTTTTCTTTTAGGGGAAAACTGAAAACAAGATTCCAATCTAAGCTCCTCTCAAATGCACGAACCAAAAATCAAATTATAGGTTGCTGAATGAGAGAGTAAATAACCTGATTTTTTTCACCACTTTTATTAAGATTTGCAATGAAAAGAAGCAATTTGACCGGGCCTGCTTATGAAAGATTAGTGGCGAGTGTGCACACTGCACACATATTCATTCCATCCATACCATTGGAATTCGTGAATTGAAACTGCAGCTCGTATAATGGAAAAGTAACGAGAGTCTATGCACTATTAACTATGATGTTAAATGTATCTGGATGAAAACGATTAACATATAGCAATACCATATAATATACATAAAAAATTGTTTTGGCATTTGCATCGGGTGAAAAATTCGCAGGTTGGGCCATCAAGAGATTAAATTATGCAGGTAATACTTTTGTAAACTGCTTGATAACATGCACCATGCGTATACATATTAAAACAACGAAAAATAGGGATTTATTTTTCGACTTCTCGACTTTTTTCATTTTCCCTATAGTAAGTAAATACATACACATACATACCTTTTCGACAAATGTTAGAAACAATTCATCAGCAGAAATGATTGTTTCAGACAATAATAAGAATTCTATAGGTGGCTTGTGGACTCAGCGCAAATTAAACAGAAAAGTCCATTCAAAGATATGCATTTTTTTGTTTTTTGATATAATATCAAAACGACTCGATTTATTTCAGTTAATTTGAAGTCACAACACGACTTGACTAAGATTTCAGTTGATATGACCGTATTTATATGTTGATAGAAAAGTATTATTATTATTGTAATCACAAATCACCCTAAGTATAAAAATGCCCATGTTCACACATCCTACTCTAGTTAACGCTACTGCATGTAGTATATAAACTTCAATTGTTTTAGTTTGTAAGCTTACACTACATAATTATGTACTTCTTGGAGATATCACTAGTTGTTTCATAAAGGTCTTACATAATATTATATTAATCCGAGTTTCGAAAACAGACAGGGTAAATTATAAACAACAGTTATTGAATTAATAGCTGTTTTAACAACCCTGCTTTATAATGTTATGATTAAAGCGCAAAACCGACAAAATTTCATTATAAATAATTAACATAATAGCCTAAATTGTATTGGCGAAACAGCTAAACATTTTGCTCATACCGATGGCCAGATTGTAAGAAATACGAGCTTTTGATCTTACCCAAGCTGAGATAATTTGTATCATTTAGTTATCTCACTGTATCACACGGTAACTGTTCGATTTCCATATTGAGTAAGTTTCATTTTACATAGAAGAATAGAATCTAAAATCTGCCTAGAAGTCCACTCATTCTCATTTAGGCAATCATGTAGAGTAAAAGGTCTGTAAAATTTAAAAAAGTAATCGAAATTTATTTCATATGCCTACTCACATACACAACTTTGCAACAATAAATTTGATCAAACTGAAAGCTAATCTTATGTTTGAAGAAAAGATTTCAAAGAAATGTGCTCACCCTTGCTGTGTTCGCTGTAAATTCCGTACCATTGCACAAGTATTGAGCACTGTGTAAAAAATATAAACATTAAGAGAGACGTTCCTATTTATACATATTTGGCTATGCACATCTGTCGACAAATTTTATTTGTAAAATTTCGTCTTGTTTTACGAAAATTTTTCTGCATACCTCGGCCCAAGTCATGTACAAGACTCCTAATGTAAAATCCCCCGCCGGTCCTCACATGCAATGTAAAGAATGGTGGATTAAAATCAGTCAAGTCGATAGAATAACATCTGACGATCCGTTCTTTAGGAGTTATAGGATTGCCTTCTCTGTGTGCACAACAAGTAAATAAAGGAGTTATTTGTAATAATTTCTGCCACATTCATATCGTTATTTTAAAAAAATCTTTTCATTCATAATTAGTTGATCATCAGAAAGTTACTATTAAAAAATGTTTTGGAATTTTACCTAGCGTAATCGGACAATCTTTTATTTTTAAATTTAAGAGCCGAGTAAATTGGTGGTTGCTGCCAAATATCTCCAACAAACGACTTGATTGCATCTTCAATATCTTTTTCTTTGACGTGTCCATAAGGTCTCTCGTCTATCACTTGTCCAGTCTCACTATAGGTATGTATTAAGTTATTAGGACTCGGACTTAATTAAACATGGTGCACGATATGACACGGGTTAAATACATATGGGTATCAGTAAATACATTTTGATTCAAAAGATTAAAATTCAAAGCAATTTCGAGACCTGTAGGTATCAGTAGCAATTCCAAGTTGTCCTACAACTATGTAGCTTTTTCTTCCATGTAACATTAGTGGCAACATTTTACATCCCCAGTTTACGCCAACCACTATACATACAGAAAATATGACTATAACAGTTATCCGTATACTAAGCATACCAAATTAGGTTACGATTTCAGCCCAGTAAAATACAATTACCTAATACTCCCACTGCTGATCGATCTGCGAATAAAAAACAATAGATGCGTATAAGAAATTGTGCAATTAAACAAGTAACATATGCAAAATATATACAACGGTGTTTCGTGGGATCAACCAATGCCGACCTACAAAAATTAACCCGGTAAATACTTTGAGAATATTCCGGATTCCTCTTATAAAATGTAGCTATATCTTCTGATTGATCATCATCAGGGAATGCGGAGAGAAAGGCTCCTTGTCGTTTGCCTATAGTCCTTGCCTCATTACTATAGTTTTCAACTTCTTTTGTGCGATCGGATAAAAACCACGTTTGCAAGTCCCTGTGAGAACCTTAACTGATTCAGAGATGCTCGAAGCACAGAGCCATTTCACTCTCCTCTCGAGAAACCGAGAACCGAGCTATATTGTCAAAGGTACCAATGACATTTTCAAAGGCCGGCATTCGCCGCAAGTCTAATGTTTGTAACTTATTTCCAATTAAAACATCTGTAGCTTACCCAAAGTACCGCCGTGACCCATGCGTAATGTAGGAGGGCGATTCGATGGCTGAATTCCTGAAAATAAAGAAAATTGAAAATACAAACTATTCATCTTAATTAACTTGCCTACAAGTTATCGATGTGTGATTCATAAATATATTTAGCTTGAGGTGATTTTGAGTGAACGTTTGACATGCACCATGCATCAAGTGCACAACTATTCACAAAAGTTTATTATATATCTCTGTAATATGCTCATATGATAGCATAATCGGTCAACCCTGTATATCGGAATACAAATACGCATAGTTGTCTCGTTTAAATTGTAATACTCTCATCAATAAAGAGAGTATTTATAAAAGTAGGTCAAGCAAATATGCATATTAACGTAACTACGTACATATATTATGCATTTATGTAGGTTCCATATTTTCTTCCTTTATGAGGCATACATTTCAATTCTCGCAAACAAATTCAATTATTGTAGTGACAAATATTTGGATGGCTTTGAAAACGGCAAAGGGCGAAGGACCCCAAGGAGCTAATTACTACAAAACGGCAATAATTACCATCTATAAATTATCAACTTACCATCTAGTATAATTTCCTTAAGCCGGTTTAAACACTCGGCGGATGTTATATCTTTCGTTTTATTCACGGCAAAAACTCCATGTCGTAAAAGACCAGCAACCTCCCTTGTACAAACCATTTACCCAAAATTTAAAGAATAACTTCTTGGTACTTGTCGATGTTGCTCTGTAATCGGTATAGAATGAAAGCATTACGTAGGCTTATTCGTAAGAATCAAATTCAAAATAATGTCAACAACTCATTGAAGGGTGAAATATATATTTATCATAATTTAATCACCTGCTACCTGCTTGTCTTTCACTCTCCCGATGGAACTCAAAATGTTTTAACCCAATCAGTCTAGTAGTCTAGTATAGTTTATTTAAAAGTACTGTATAAAAACTAGTTGGCAACAGGTTTTAAAACTCTTTTAAAAATTTAAAGTGAATTGTGGATTAGGCGAAGAAAAGCGAGAATAGGTAAAAATAAAATGTTAATTCGTGAAAAATTTCAAATTAGTATGTGTATAATTTGTGATTTGTGTAGCCTGAAGTCAGTGAGAATTTAAAATACACACAAAGGTAATACTTTTAATAAGGTTTATAAAAAAATCCTTCTCCGACCACTCTTATTTACTAATAAACATGTAAATATTTACCAATTTACCATACACCTACCGGTATTAGAGAAAGCTTACTTGACATTTACAGTAAATACGCTTTTAGGTTAAGAAAACATGATAATACTGTTATAACACTTGTTTCGTTTAGTTATTGTAAATAACTAACTTCCTGCAAAGCAACTAACTTAAATGAACTAACTTGAAGTTTATTTAACAGCGGCCTGCTCGACTCAGATTCTTCTTCCACTTCTCGCTTCTCTCTCATTTCTCCCGTTTGAAAGTGAGTTTGTACGTCCCCACTATGTCAAGGATTTGCTTTGGATATTCTTGCTATATTCCATAGTTTTTATTATTGTTTCCCAATTGTAATGAAGTAAAATAATGACAATAAAATCGCATTAAACATTAAGTGCTTCTTGTTGTTCAAATAATCTACGATAAAGTACACCTCGTAGATTGGATAATTTTTATGCTTTCACGCTGGTGCATGAACGGTGCATCAGTGCATAGACTGCCTACTGTATAAGTATGCTGTGAAGCGAAAGTACAAGCTGGCAAAAAGTTTATGAGTGCTTTTTAAAAACTGCTTAAAAAGTTCACATTACAGTACATTTTTGACAACTTAGAAGGCCATTTCACCACTTTAATATGGCTAAACAACTTTACGACGAATGACACTCGTACTTGCGACCCGTGACAGTACGAATTACGAGTATGAAAATACTTCAACACAAAAGGCAAGAATTGATTTGTCATTTGTACACGAAACGAGATACGGTAATTATTTCGGTTTAGATGGTAAGCAGCATGATTTTCAAGCAATAAAACATTTAGGTCTCTAAAAATAAATAACAATCTTCAGCCACCAGCCATAATACAAGATTTCGTGTTGTTATAAATATATATTTGGTGTGCTGTTGGCGTGAAATCGCAACCGGTCCCTCGCGTTTATACTGTTCTCTTATCCTTTTCAAAGGTACAAGTAGTTGGCCCTATTGCAGGAATGTACTTTGATGGATTGCATTGTAAATATTATTGTCATATTATTTGTATTTTATAATGTTTTATTATTTCAAATCTCAATTTTAGGCTTGTTTCAGAATTCAGAAGGGAGTATAAGTATATTATACATGTATATATATATAACATACGTATAATATATCAATCAAAGAGTTATTGTTTTGTGTGTTTTTGAATTTTTCATCATTCACATATTGTTTTTTTATGGAAAAAGGAATATTATAACCGTTTGACATTTAGTTCTCAAGATACAGATGCGGATAAAATGTACCACCATCTCCTATAATAATTTAATATAATAATATTATTATACAATTTGATGCTAACATAAATAAAATGAACTTTTTTGTTTTGTTTCTTTTGTTTGTTTCTCATGATGAAAGGTGTGTGTAGTATTCAGTAATAAATAATTAAAAATAAAAATAGTCATCACCATTTGTGTAATATATTATTTAGGCTGCAAGAAATTGTTTCTTCAGATCAAGTAATTATTTATATAATATGGAGAACAAATAGTAGAAGTAATATTAGTTTCGTTTTTTTGTTTCTCTTAAATAGTATATTACAAAATATTGTTATTGATGATTGAGGGAAGTAATGTGAAAAGTTTTCTTCTTTTCCCATTTTAATGAAAATGCTATACTCATTTTTTGTTAGTAGACAGTAATAATAATCATTACAATATTTTTTTAGCGTCCGTTTTTCGAACTCAAACGAATTTGTCATTTTACCGTGACTTTTTTTAATTGGTTCGTTCTCTCCTATATTGTTTTTTTTGAAGATTAAAACACACACATGCTTCCAGTCATGGTAGAAAAGCAAAGAAGAATCACAAAACATTGAGTGGACACATAATATCAGCTATATATTTTAATCCACCCCATTCAACTTTGAGCAGTCTTCTAGTGATGATATACAGGAATCCATCAAATCAAAATATCAAACACTCAGCACAGCACACATTAACTCGTTTACACTCAAGTCATAGTTATTTTTTATATTATATATTATATAGTTTCTTTCTGGAGTAATCTGGAGCTCGTAGTCAAACTCATACGTACACAATCATATATATTTATGTATATATATATAATGCCTCATTCAAAAACAAATAATGGCTAGGTTTTTTTTTCTTTTGAAACGGTAAGAAGTAAGAAGTCGGAGACAAGACAAACAAACATAATTTTTCTTTAAATTAATAACTAAAAATTACGTCGAATCAGATTTTTAGGTTCTAAATGAGTGCCTATTTTAAAAAACGGAGAAAAAATAAGGACCAACTTTTTTATATAGAGTTAGTTGGCTATATTGTTTTTTTTTCTTTTTCTTTTTTTTGAAATTATAAAAATGCCTAGCATTTGTCCTGGAACAAAAAGAGATTATTTGTAGCGGCAACAGCAATTATATTTTCTTTAGGGTGCCAGGCGGTGTGCAAAATTTTCTTCGAAAAGTCGAGACAATCTACGCCAATCTCATCTTTCTTCCTTTTACCACCCATACCCACCTGTACAATACACACAAATATGATATGATTACACCCTATTTAAAATGTCTCATCATATTATGCTTGTTCCGAAAAATCAAGTAAATTTGTACCTTGCGTGGCTTGAGAACCGTTTTAGGTTTGGCAATATCTCTCGAGGCTTCCAATGTGTAATCCTTTTTCAGATTTCGGTCAAACATACGGAAGAAATTGTTGTAAGAGCCTGTCATTATGGCTGTATCAGTGCCGTTCCAGCAGCACTCAAATTTGTCGAAAATGCAGTCACTAAATAGAAGAATGAAAAATGTAAGGAATCATTGTATTTACATTGTAATTTATCCACTGACTAAATGAGCGAACCAATATCTCTGTTACAAAATACTTATCTTCGTAAACCAATAGTTTTTTTCACATTTTTTTACGGTCATAATATCCCTGCTTGAACACGTGTCGTGTTACACGACATAATAAAACATCAATGATTATAAATCATAACACACTACTTACTTTTCGTACAGTGAACACAGCTTTGAACGTAGATACTCGTGGACCTAAGAAAAAAAATATAAGGATTAAAATATACTACATTATGATGGATAATGATTATAAAATATTGACATTCTTTAGTTTAATTCCTGATGTTTTGTAGCAAGCAAACTGGAGATAGACGTATGAAAACATGACATCATTCATTAATATTAAAGTATAGAAACTCGTACTGGATAGCACTCAAGCGGCCTTGATTCCATATGCAAATCCCATATTTTAACAGCCAGGTAGTCTCTGGATACCATATAGCGTCCTGAGTAAGAGAATTTCACATCGGATATACTAGAGATGATTTCTGAGAAGAAGCTTCTATTTGTTGGATCTTCTGGCTCATCAAACACTATCCGAGAATATTTGTGATTTCAACAGAAACAAAAACTTTAGCATCCTATTTTTTTCTTTATAACACGTACACATATAAACACACACACACACATAAAAATCTAAAAATAAGTTTGTACAGATGTTGTTATTATTTATAGTAACAAGGAAGAGGAGAGAAGGAACTAAATATATATGTGTGTATAGATAAATTACATTTCGAGTGCTTATCACACAAGGCAGCTGCTCTCATATCGCATAGGCGAATGGTTCCTTTGCTACTACTATATACAAACAGGTTACAGCTCGATGGGTGAAATTCGGAAGCTGTAATTACTTCCGTCAGTTCTTCCATGTTGGTAGGTTTTATATCTACAATGTCTAAATCCCCAAATATAAAAATATGGTCTGAATTAATGCATGAAAATTTTAATGTCTAATGCATTGCGGTTTTTATGTACATAATACATAATGTTTAGCTATATTATTTTCAAGGCCATTGTATAAGAATGGTAATGAAAGTTCAAGGTCAAAACCAAAGTACAAATAAATAAAATCCGCTTGAACTTTGTCTCATATAAAATAATGAGCTCATGTAAATATACGAATACGAATACAGCTAATGCAACCATACATTACACAAAACATATTGTATAATATCAATATGTCAGGTTTCAAATAGCTAAACAACTATTGGAATGCCATAAATTAATGTCAAGAAAACGCTAAAACTTACTAAAACTCTGGTCGGTGATTTCTAAATTCCATAAATTGATTCTCAGGTCATCAGCTGAAAGGTACCTATAAATATTACAAAGGCATACCAACAGATATATTTATTATTACGAAGCTTCCTTGTAACCCTTTGATTTTCATTTTCAAATATTTTTATTAAATTTTTTTTCTAATGTACGTACTTACTTAACAAATACTTCACTAGCAACAATACATAAACGTAAAAACTAGGTAGATAGTACTTACGTTTCCTGGTCGGAATTGACACTGATTGAGTTTATGTGGTATGTGTGGGCATTGGCGAAAACACGACGTAAAGAAGCTGATTCGAAACAAAAGGAAAGATCAGAAATGTATAAAATACAATCATATTATCTACTTATATAGTCAGCTTAATCTATTTAAAGATTCATTTTATATCACTACTTTAAAATAATATTAAACAGTCCATAGATTAGCCCATACTGTTATATCCCTATTTAATTAGTTTATACGTGTGTATAAACTAATTAAAGTGTAATCTATTTATTAAATTTCAGTGTAACTCGATTGAATAATACCTCCGAATATTGCGAGTATGAGCGTATACTAAGACTGTTGCAATGAATCAAAAAAATTTCTATTTAATTTATATCATTCAATACATTTGGCTGTACCTTCTACAACTAAAGGAGATGGTTTAACAGTTGGAACCTGTAACATTACAATACAATCCCTTGTAACATTCATTAATCATTGATTGATGTTATAACTTGTAGCATACATGCTCGGGATCGCATCATAAAAAATTGTGTAGAAACACACGCTTGGACAAGTTATTATACTATAATATCTCAATTAATAAAATGGAACAATAAAACACCTGTAATGTCGTTACAGAGGAAGCATCTCTAAAAGTCCCACAATCTTCTTTCAAATTCAAACCTTCTACTCTCCATTCTTTTTCAGAAACTTTCCATAACTTAATCGTTTTATCTGCGAAACAATAGTTGATATGGTTCAGGTGAAAACATTCGTAAAGATTCATGAATAAAATTTTTGTACACAATATAATATATATTAAATATTTGACATGGAAATTTTTAAAGTTGTACCATTTGTAGATAAGAGGAAATGTGCTGGATTCTTTCGCCGCAGCCATCGAATTTTATTGATTTTTTCTTCTATTTCCAGACTTTTCTGTAAAATTAAAATGTGACAGCCATTAAAGACAAAATAAGTTTTGAAAACAAAGTTTATCTAGTTAACTGTAAGCAAGCAAGGACAGCGGACAGGGAACAGCTTTTAGATGAACTATTTACGCTTTTGTTTGTCTTAAACTTACAAGATAATCAAATTCAGGTTCATGGCTTTGAAAGGTGCTATAAACATTATATTCTCCTCTTTTTGGAATGCAGTTTTTTGACTATTGAAGAAAAGCAAATCCATATATTATTGTACATTAGTTAGCTTGAAACAATACCCATACAAATTAAATTGATGCAAATTTTCTTGAAAAAAAAACAAACATAAATTCTACTTACGACTGGATCTCTCTGAAAAATAACAACTCTTCCACCTTTATCGCCAGTAGCTAAAAATTCTCCGTCATCGTTAAACTCCACACATGAAATAATATCGGCTGTAATCAAATCATCACAGAAAAATGCGATTTAAAATACGATCCATTGCTAGTTTTTAAATGCAAACCAATTTCATTCAGTTTGTAACAAACCTTCGGTGACATCATCATCCAATGCTCCTTTGACCTGAGAAAAGCACCACTGGATTTCTCCGTTACCTAGGTTAAATTGTTTAATTAACATACACACTCAATACGTAGCCAATTATGGTCCTAGAATTAGGACACTCCCTACCTTCATAATCTCTTCTGATATACACATCATTAAATATTAAATAAATAAAGATAAAACTTGTAACCATTATTTGATACTAATAGTAAAATAGAAAATATTATGACAGAAGAATGCCCCAGGCAAATTCCTGTGCCATTAGGTTTTATGGAAAATAGTTTAGGAGTTAAGACTAGATGAAGCTATTTTGCAATTAAGCTAAACCGGTTATTAGTGTATTAGAAAGCTTTTCATTTTTGAAAACATGGTACAAAGCTAATTATTAGCTGTTAATAATACTTGGAAAATATTTAATAAATTGAATACGTGATTAAAGCCATGTGCTATTTCTTGCTATCCATGCTATATTACTTAAAAATATATATATATTATGTTAAAAATATAGGCATCATGGTTTGAAGTTTGCAGCACTCGTTTTAAGATATCATACATTATCAAAAAACTTGAGTAAATATTCATCATGCTGCTGAAATTTCTAACTTCAAATTTTCACTGAAAAAATTTACATGCAGTTTTGATAACTTTCTCCAAATACACGTGCAGCTTTCATTTTTTATCACAGAATTTCATATTTACCTACTTTAAAAAACGTTAGAATCTTCTAATAATTATGCACAATTTGTTTGCTAATTGTAACAACGCTAAAAAAATGAACACTAGGTTATCTACATTTAACTAACACGAGAGTCAAAAATATACCTATATAGGGGATTTCTTTCAAAATAATACGGAACATATTAGATGGTCAATTAATTAAGGGGTAAAAATGTTACACACAAAATCTATATAAAATACAGGGTATCAATTGATCTACCGTAACTGAAAGGTATAATGTTACGAAAGAATATAAGTGACGAAAACAATTAAACTTAAGGAAAATGCAATTCCGTATCAAATATTTACTGTCTCTTCTCTCTCCCTCGAACATTATGTATATTATACAATATATTTTAATAATAATCAAAAACTTCAATAATATACTTACATAAATATTTTTTTTATAAAACAAATATCTTACTATATTCGTAGCTGGCCTGTGAAGACGCCTCACACGCCTCACCGGACCCGTCGTTGTTGACTAACATCATTTTCAGATGATCGCCTGCAATTTTTTAATATATTGAGCCTTGTTTTCTAAACAAAATCATGACGATATTCAGCATAGCAATAAAACTGTAATACACATTTTATAATCTTTCTTGACTTGAGTGAATGAAAAAATTGTGCCTATCGATACTTAAATATATATATAGAAAAACGTATTACCAATAATTCTATAAAGTGTATGTGTAGAACTCAAGTAAACTGAACTGTAATGTGGACTAATTATAAGTATGATCTGTAATATTTTGTAGAAAAACTTCAATTATATTATTATACATAAGTACACATACAGATATAATCATATATTAAACTCCCTTTGATTTTGATAGAGATTAATAAAAACTTGAATAAGAAGTGTGTAAAACAGAAAGATAGCCCAAATTTTATAGATTATAGCCAGCCAGCAAGGTGAATAAGTAAGAATATATATATTATAATAATATATACTTCATTTTTAATACTAAAAGTGTTTTGTATGAATTATATTTATGATGTATATTTAACTGTTACATATATATGATAGAGAGAGACAGATGAAGAATGTGAAAAATAATAGTACATAAAAACATAAAAAAGACCATAAATAAAATTCATAGTTTAAAAAACAAAAAGTTGAAGAATAAATAGCAAAAGGTTCCCAAAAATATCATCAAGAATTAAGAATCAGGAAATACAGCCAATAATATAGTATAATAGAAAGAGAATTCCCCGGCGACGGCATGCAGAAAACAAACAGCAAGGTCGTTTTGGATTCTAATTATGCTTATTTGTATTTTCATAACACTATTGGGAAAAAAATTTAAAAAAAACTTTAACAAGGCAAACAATATACAGTATAACAAAATGAACCATAAATGATTCAACAGACATATAATACAGCAACTTGACAAGAAATTTTGATTCTGCATGTATATATTTCGGTATTTAAAAAAATAGTACAGTTGAAAGTAAAGTAACTTGTCTAATACATACACAAAACAAAAACAATAACAAGAATTAACCTGTGAACAAGAATGGTATCAGATTTTAAATAAAATGTATAAGTATAATACAAATATTTTGGTTATTTTATTACCTGCCATGTCCGAACATCCAGAGATTATAATATTTTTCGAAGAGTGTTGTTACGTACTTACAAATATTATAGGTATTATAATTAAATATATTAGATAATAATGTAATACAGCGTTCTATCCCAAAACTTATCAATGTTAACTGCTTTCTACTTAATTAAAAAAACACACTTTTTTCTCCTTTCTTTCACTGTATTGTTATACCACCTCCCTCCAAAAAACAAACAGTTTATCGACTTGCTTATATATTATTATATTATTGTATTTTTTGAGTTTTTGAACTTTTTCTATAATATTATTTTAACCAGCCAGTTTGTATACAATGCGTTGAGGTTCAGAAAGTCGTTGAATCCATTTAAACAATCAGTTTAATTTTTGGTCTTGTTATTCTATACTTTTAATTAATTCTTGACGACGGCGACGATTAGGTTACTGCTATAATGTATATATATATTATCAAAGATAATATTTAATGTAAAACTTTTGAATAATACAACTATATAATAATAATAACAACAGGGTTCAATACATAATAATAGTAATAAGTAGTTGCTGTTTGTATTTTATATCTGCAGTTTTTTGTTTGGCAAGTTAATATTATGTCAATTTTTTTATTATGATGATGATTATTTTACTATTAAGTATAATACTCTCTCTTTCTCTCTTTTGAAATATGATTTTGAAGTGTGTGTGTGTGTATGCGAGTGTGTAGTTTTTAAGATTTTAGAATTACAATATACACACTATACATACTATGTATTCGAATAGTGCAGTACCAGAAGATCAAACCGACAAATGATCGAAACTGCATGTGGATGCCAGCTATCGACAATTAAAAACAGTGTCCCAGTACACAGTAGGTGACATTTGCAGCATCGAAAATTTTTGGATACTCATTTTTAGTTTTTTTTAACGTCATTATTCTTTAAAAGGGTATGAGATAACTTCTTGTGTCGAAAAACCTAAATGAACTTATTAATTATTGTAGTAATATGTATGCAATGTGTGATACTTGTCCATTTAAATTCAAGTGATCAACACTCATGATGGTGATGATGTGTTTTCTGTTGGTACTTTATGAGACTAGTTAATTACTTGCTTAATATTATTATGTATACACATTAACCACGATGAATAATTAGTATTTTAGGTGTAGCTCACGTAGAGCTTTTGTTTAAACACGGCACTTTTATTATGTATTATAAGATAAAAATACCTTTTTATGATCGAGCTACAACTTACTACACACTGACATGGCTGTTTTTCAGCAATGCCAATGGAAAAAAGGGAAAAAATGATACAGTAGTGTTATACTTTTAAGAATTTTCTTATATGAGTAAACATGTGGGCACAGTAGTTAGTTACTGTGTATATTTGTTAATAGTTAATAGTGGTATGAAAGGTAAATCTTATCCTACACTATATAATTGTCCTTGATATGTACACATCTTATTTGCTTTCTATATCTACTCTCTTTTATGTAAAAAATGGTTTATTTACTCATGTTTTTTCGCTCTGTGTAGATTTAGTCTGTTTCCTATGCAAGTAACTAACTACATACAGCATAATGCTAGCAAGACGTATTCAGTGGTGTAGTAATTGTCTACTAAGTTTTGGGTTTTGGGGGATAAATTGACATTGTTTCTTGATACACAGGCAGAGGAAAACAAAAGGTATGCA
Organism: Sminthurinus bimaculatus; assembly: GCA_034698285.1. Lineage (NCBI taxonomy): Eukaryota > Metazoa > Arthropoda > Collembola > Symphypleona > Katiannidae > Sminthurinus > Sminthurinus bimaculatus. The sequence goes on from JAQIVE010001085.1 coordinate 21,883, forward strand.
TACCTATAGTGAAAAAAATAGTATTAAATAGCTCCTCTCGTTTTCAAATTCCTAACTCGTAACTGATTAAATGTGCTTGGTTTTAGGACTTGAGACAGTAAATGTTGCGTCTAAAAAGAATAAAACTTTTTAAATAGCATTTCTCATAAGTAAGTAACTCATAACATTACATGCACATAAGGAACTAAATAGTTTGAAGAAATGAGAAAAAAAATTATCTTGTGCACCCCACAGGCTACCCCACAAATATTATTATGTTTAACAAATAATATTTACTACCACGACCACTAGTAACATAATGTTTACAATTTTAGGTATGTATTACATGGACAAAATGGATACTGTTACGAGTTTGTTTAAAAGAAAATCATCTCGTTATGATGATGATGAAAATCAAAACACTACTTACACACATAGAAAACATGTAACTACCTGCTGAAGTGCACACACTCTGTATATAATATGTAATGTGCTTATTGCTTATGCATGTACAATATATAGCAATGTATAATGATAAACCTGAAAGTATATCAGTTTCACACAAACGTAAACTGATATTTCACTTTTAAAATAAATACAATAGCCATTACAGATGCTCTCCTTTCTTTCTTCTCTGACTGTCAACCAAGTTCGAAGACAAACGTGTTTGTGTACATTTGAGTTTCTACTCTATATAATATGTAACATGTAACATAACCCGCAGTTAGTTCTAAATGAAATGGGTTTTCGTAGGTTTTCCCCTTGAGCAACTTCTTGATTTAATCACATACTGTTTATTAAAGTCTCAATCACACTGGAACTTTTTGCCGGACATTCGGATGAAACAAAAATTCCCAGTCGCTCTAGTGACTATGACGACTGGAATTTTTCAGTCTTCATAGGTTCCAGCTCATCTTACAACTATACAAATTTCAAAATAATTTCAAGAATTTCATCAAAATACACTCCAAAATGCTACTGAAATCCTAATAGTCGTATTTTGAATTTCATAAGTGTGCGTAAATACACGCCTTTTTACGTATATGTATTACTGATAGAGCTGGAAGCTGGACATGGATTATTTACTTGAGTACAAGTATTCAATGCACAGTTTAGAACTTTTATTTTACCGTTTCTCCAGTATACAAACAATAGAATATTATTGATATTTCAACATTTTAAATGTACATTAACTTTTAGGTTTATAGCTTATGCGGCGTAGGAGGCAAGTTGCTAACTGCTAATGAGATATTCTGAAATGAAATCGATTCAAGCAATCAGAATATGTAAAGGTTATGAATGCATGGCGAAGCTCTCTAGCTCCCTAATATGTATACGTGTATGGTGAATATAAAAATTATCTATACATTAAAAGCTGAACTTGACGTGCCGAAGACTGTCCACAAGTGTCCTAAATAATTAAAAGATCATAGAATTATTGTGTGGATTTTGATTTAACGACAGTGGAAAGTAAATAAAATGCTTTTTGACTGTCGCACGCTAACTTACAGATACTGCTATAAAAGATAACATTTGTTTACATGGACTCCGATGACTGTCATAATACGTAATATAAAATTAACATTTAGTGTAGCATGTGAACGAAGCAATACTACAAATTAAAGCTACAAATTATAAGGTTCTGTTATCTGTTTGAAACACACATAATACATAATGCAGACATTACATGCTAAATATATGTACACGTAGTACTAACTCATTGCACTTTTCAGCCGTGACTTTATTATCAGTACACAGCAAGCATAGAAAAATAAGCCATACTATCTGGAAAAAAATAGTCACAAAGTCCAACCTTTGCTCCCCCTCTCCCCCTCATTCTCTGTCTCTCTCGTGAATGACCATTTTATTTACATTGACCAAGCATCTTATAATCACAAATTATTTTAAATATATCTTCTATACACACATTCTACAGTTGTATATATTTGATAGACAAAAGTATGCCAAACATACAAATTATATTTTAAATTCAGAATGTTGAACTCCCAGAAGTAAATATATATTATGTAGCCAAAACCATGCACTGGGAAAAGGGACTATCATATCTTGTGCCTGACATTTCCCTGCAAGCAGCAAGCACACACAATGCATGCCTGCATAAAAATAATGGGACTTTTTTGTATTCCTTGGGTCATTCAGTACACACATGGTTTCACATTTTCTTCAGTCGTGTTTTTTTAAACAGTGTCAACAGTCTTTAATGTGAAAAGTCCGTAGTTTTTTTATTGATTACAGCAACCATTTTTATAAAGTTTTGAAGCTAAATATATATAGTGGGTAAAATTTCCCCTATATGAAAAGGAAAATTTTAAAATTCATTGTATCAAGTAGTTAAAAATCAAGTTGGTGCTTTAGGTTCAATACAGACATGAAAAATGACTTCACTGTGTAAAAGTACCAACAAGTGTTTTCATCTTCGAAAGTCATTATTGAAGACAGCACAGCATGACATAACAGCTTTAAATCAACAAGATTTTCACTCTCCTCCATTGACGAGTGAGCATGTACATGAATTTCATCAAATTCCGGGACCCATCAGCTTACCCTTAGTTGGAAATATTCCTTTGTACAAATTTGGTATGCATGTTTTTGACATTACGTAAATTGATTGGAGTTGCTTAACATATCATTACAAAATAAATCTGTTTGAATATGTAGTAAATAAATCTGTAAATATGTAGTACATAACTATTATATATTATAATATACATAAAATATACAAACTGCGTTCTTCTGTTCGTGCGCTCCCTTAGGTATTTACAACGTCTTCGAGTACCATAAAGTTTTACAAAAACTTTTCAATAGATATGGGTCCGTTGTCAAAGAGGAAATTGGAAGTCGGACGATCATTCATGTGTACGATCCAGACGATGTCAAAAAAGTTCACAGTGTGGATGGGAAAATGCCCGAAGTACCGCCATTACAGGAAACTACACAACTGTATCGGCAAAAAAGAAACTTTTCTCTTGGCTTGGGCAACACGTTAGTTTTTGGACAAAATAAAAGGAAATAGTTTGAAGAAAAATAATGTAATAATGCAGTATACGCATAAGTAGAGAGGAACAAAAGCGTTAAACGCTTAACTGTATATAAACTGTAGAAGACTCTACATACCTAATATATATTACCTCTGTGTTTTGTGCAGTGTCTATGTAGTAAGTACATTTGATACAAACGAAACTTTTCCCTTAACTTATATGCTTTATTTATTACACTGTATTAACAGGAATGGAGAAGAGTGGTACAGATTACGAAAAGCCGTGCAACAGATGATGTTAAGACCCAAGGAAGTTTACCACTATCTGCCACTTGTGGACCAAGTGGCTCAGGATTTAGTGCGGAAAATCGATACAAGTTTAGATCCAGACAATATTTTACAGGATTTGCGCTCTATTGTAGGAAAGTGGAGCATGGAAAGTAAATAAATGTTACCTATTTTTTCAATGTCCACCGTATCGATAATATAAGTACATATATCTCTCTATGTTTATATCATTGCAATCTTGGAGCCAACTTTCCTTACGTCTAACATGTCAAAAAATTATCCTATTATATTCATAGGCTCAGGCATGGTCTGTTTTGAGAAAAGACTTGGCTGTCTGGATAAAAATGAAGGACAGGCTGAAAAGATGTTACAAGCAAACAAAGATATTTTTGTGATCGGAGGAATTCTCAAATTTTCAGTTCCCATTTTCAAGTATATTCCTACTCCCAAATGGGTTAAATTTCTGGAAGCTGAAGACTTTTTCTATGAGTAAGCATAGTACTTACCTCTGTATAATTAAGTATTCGTATATGAACAATGAAAATGCGTATAAATGTAAATGTACTTTGATTTTTGATACAGTAATGCAACCAAGTATGTGAATGAAACGATCGATGAAATCGGAGAATTAGTTCGAAAAGGCGAGTTGAAAGATGACAAGTACAATTTCCTTTCTTACCTACTAGGAAGAAAAGAACTGACAAGAAAAGATGCCACCATCATCACTCTCTCCCTCTTTGCCGACGGACTGAGCACGGTAAAAGCGTAAAAATTATATAGATATATTTATACAGGGTCCGGCAGAAAAGACTGGGAAACTTTCAGGAAAGTTTCCATTTAAAACAATCAAAACTTTGAGCACTGAAAGTTTCCATGTATACCCAGCCTTTTCTGCTGGTCCCTGCACAATATCGGTAACAAAAAAGCAGAAGAAAGTTTTTGAGATATTAACTAGCTTCATTTATTTTAATTAGACTACTCCAAGTCTGATATTTAATCTCTACTGCCTGGCTAAAAATCCTCACGTACAAGAAAAAATTTATGAAGAAGTTCAAACACATGTGCCAAAAGAAAGTCCGATGACTTTAGACTCACTGAATAAACTTCAATACCTCAAGGCTGCTGTTAAAGAGACATTTAGGTAATACCAGCTGTATCAACTGTACCTATAACACTTGTTAAAAAATACTTGAAAATTTGTACAATTCAATTAGTCACTTTTATCCTATAGGTTATACCCTATTGGGACGGAAACGTCGAGAATAATTGCCTCGGATTTGGTGCTCGGAAACTACAAAGTTCCAGCTGGGGTACCAAAAGCGCAAATAAAATTCTAGAATTTAAAACACGTTTATTTACGGATATGCGTACACATTTCTACGAAAAACAGGCTGTTTTAAAATATGAACTTTGTTTCAGACTCACGTCGACCTCAATCAGTTTGTCCATTTTAAATCTCCCAAATATTTCTCTGATCCAGAGGAATATCAGCCCGAACGGTATATTACAATAATATACTATGTACATTTGTGCAATAAAAAAGAAAGCATTCTTTCAAGTGTGTGAAAGTCAAGTCTCGTTTGAAAACTTTGTTTCTCTGTCTCTCACTTTCTCTCATTGGCTCACTATTCACTGTGGCCACAGGTGGTTGCGCGAGTCCAATAACGAAGTCTCCATTCATCCCTACTTACTGATACCGTTTGGTCATGGAACAAGGATGTGTGCTGGAAGGAGATTTGCAGAGCAGGATTTGTACACTTCCATCGCCAGAATTCTCCAGGTCTTTCGCCTTGAGGAGTCGGACCCAAATTACATTATGGAGCAAGAATACAACACTCTTCTCGTTCCTAAGCATCCGCTTCGTCTCCGCTTTATTAAGCGGAAGTAAAATTTTCCCAGGGAAAATAAATATGCTCTCAACATGATCAGATTATTAAAACTGCATAAATGATAAATAAAACTCCTGTTGTACTGATCTGTTTTAAATAATATACAACAATTCACGAAAGTTTTTTTACTTTATTCTTTTTACAATAGAGTAATCACATGGCTGGAAGTTGTATGCATATATTATGTATAATATATATGATGTGTAACATAGAAATGAATTTTTCATCGATAATAACAATATAAACTTTGCGGTGCATGTAATATGTCTACCTTCAACTTGCGGTTTCATCCCCTTTACGCAGAACGATGGGTGTTCTTTTTACAATACATAGAGCATATTATACACTTATAAAGACACATGTATGAATATATTTTAAGTTAACACAAAACTGAGGTAAACTGACTTCAACATTAGATATATTTAAACTATAAACAAAAAAAGTCTCGGCAAATTTGCGGAAAAATTAGCTGCTGAGGTACAATATTTTATTCTACATTGCAAAAACTACAGTCCTACCGAAAAAACTGGTTTAATGTGCAATTTGTTCTTCAAAAGTCTAAACAACATAAACATTTAATAAGGATTATCATAAATAAATAATATAGTTGAAGTTTACAGTTACAAAAATTAACGTTTCTTGGGACAACCACCAAAAACCGTTGTCCATAGAAACGGCACTTTTGGAACCATAGTTTTCAGTTCATATACTTTAGAAATACGTTCAATAATATCTGGCTTAAACTATTAGCAAATAATTTTTTCATAGCATATAGTTTTAAATGCACTACGTAAGTAGGTATATATATATATTAGACTGATTCATAATGACACTTTTGTTGAAATGTTAATCAGCGACCCCGTCATTTTGTTCCTTTTGGATCC
>JAQIVE010001086.1:0-27910 GCA_034698285.1 Sminthurinus bimaculatus
AAAAACAACTACTCAAAAACCACAGTAGAAAAAGAGGCCAAGGTAAAAAGGTCTAATTACTTTAGCAACAACCTAAGGTCGTAAAACAAGGCATTGGTATTTCAAAACGTTTCATTATCTTCTTATTTCTGCCTTCCTTTCTTCTTTTTTTGCAAAGAAAAACAGCTCATTTAGTAATTTGCTCTTTACATGTGCGTTGTCGTTTTCCGCGAAGAATTCTCGCCGCTGAATTGATTTTAGATTTTTTTTCCTTTTAGCACCTTTTTTCAATGCAGGAATGATTTACGAGGGGTGAATTTAAGGACCTTATTATATTTACATAGTTTCGTCAATTTTATTAGTTATTATTAGCAAGCAAGCATTTATTCATATTTTATCCCGTGCAGAAAGGTACATTTTGGCCACAATGTCTAAGGATATTACTTATGGATAGTTAGTAACTAACCTCAAACGTTTGCAAAAAATATCAAGAAACTTTGCTGCTCTTCATTTTAGATGGTACGCTTTGAATGGTTCCTGCACTCACAAAAAACAGCACAGCAAAACCTCGCAGTTACAAAAACGGGAAGCAAGTATTTTGTTTTCAATTTGAAAAAAATCAAGACAAAACCCCTGTTCAAAGGCAAAGTACGAACAAGAACACTGTAAAGAATAAGTGGACTATTTTACATGATATACAGTAAAAATTTACGGATAAAATGGAACTAAGCAAAATAGTGAAAATGTTTACCAGTTTTTGAAGTTTGAATTAATTACTGAATCTGAACAGTGTGTATTTTCCAAATGTTTCCTTAAAAATATTGTTGGACAAGGAAAATGAATTGTACCCTTTCTTGACAACAACATTCCTCTTGTAAGCATACAGATTTTTGCTACTTTATACCAAAGTAAAATCGAGCGAAACTTTGCTATTCCTTTTCCCCTTCCATTTTTAAGGGTGAGAAAGAACAAGAATGAGGACTGGGAATGAGAGAAAGAGAGTTTGTTTAGCTAGTGAATGCCTGTGGGGTTGAAGAGAAAGAAGTTGCTGGTGAAATAGAGCAGCAAAGGAAAGGAAAAGTATAAGAACAAGAACAACTGGGAGAAATCTCATGAAGTAGTGATTTTCTCAGTACATGCTGTGTGGGTTTTGTCGAAAAATGATCTGCTTCAGGTATCGGTACTTTGCATTCTGGTTTTCCCCACGCTGCTCTGTTTTTCTTCTCTTTATATTCCAATGTATACATATTACATATAATATATGTTTCTGTGTCTTTATCTGCAAGCACAGGCAGACAGAAGGGACAATAAGATATACAATAAGCACACGTTTAAACTTTATCAAACTCCCAGAAAGTGAGTCAAGGAAAATAAGAATATCTCGTAATAAGAATGCGAGTCTAACGATAAGAATAATAAGCAAATTGAGTGAATTTACTGAGGAATAACATGTGCGTGCGGTTAGGGGAAAATAAGGACTCTTCTCCTTGCTTTCTTTACCTTTACTAATATGTATACATATGGATGTACGCTACTTTTCCTGTTTACATTTAAGTTCTTTCTACAACATCATTTTCTAAAATTTACCCCCTTTCTATAATATTTATCTACGTACCCATCCTCCAAAGTTCGTCAACCCACTGTATCTGCATTCTGTATCTTATCGATACAACCAGATCAATTTTCGAAAAGAGACCTAAAGAACAGTTTCATATGTAATTTTATTCCCCGAGTCTTGCACTATTGTACTTTATTGTAAAATACATACAATACATATGTGAGACTCCCCCAGACAAGCGCATATTATGGCATGGTACAAAATTGGAATAGTCAAAAAACAATAATGTACGGCGAAATTTGATTCAAAAAAGTCCAAAGGAATTCCTCTTTACATAATGCACATGGTCGGGGATAAACAATGTTCTTCGCCTTTCACGTAGCATCGTAAAACAAATACACGACTGCTTAAAACGTTTGACATTGAATAAACAATCGATATTGATTTTTCGAGTATCTTGTCATCTTATAAACATGTTTTAAATGTTTGAGTGAGAACTGCTTTTCTTTATGTAAGTTACATAATTAATAAGAATAAATTTTCTTTCTTATAAAAATGCACAAAAATGATGCAAGTAAAGATGGTTATTGGTCAAAAGTCTTCTAAGGTCTAGGCTTGTCCTTGTACTTTTATTTTTTAAGGGGTGAAACGGTATTTTTACGATAAAGCATCACTTTCATTCTTAAATTTAGAGTGAAAACTCCTCGTTTAAGTCAATAATATTATTTCATTAGAACATAAGAAGCTTGAAGCCATTTTTATGAAAAGGCCATAGGAATCTTCTTGTTTCGTTAAAACAGATACACGACGGAAGCATCTTAATAGATATTGTTATTGGCCCATGTCCATCTTCAAATGTGGAAAAGAACTACATTTTTGAAGCGAAAAATATTGTGCTCTTGTGTATTTATGTAATTGTCTGTTGAAACTCGTACTTGCCTTGCACTCTTGCAGCAATGAAGCAAGGAACAAATTTTTTCAGGTTCGCATTTCTACAGGGTTTTGTACAAAGCAGTTTTATTTCTATTTGTATGTACACATCTGGTGTATGTATATGCAGTAATAGACTCACAAGAGTTTCGTATACAAATTGTTCCCAGTGATGTGAATGGGCGCAATATGATGTTTAGGGAGGGGACATATTAGGCTGTTAGTAGATGTAATGATACCGTCTCAAAACTCCCGACCATGAGAGATAATTAAACTTTTCTTATCTTTGTGAAATTGCGTCCTAATTATTCCTTCCCTTTGCTCTTTCTCCCCAACACTTTGCAAAGAATCTTGGCTGAGTTGGGAGCTTGTTGCACACAGACATAGACACATACACACACACATACAGCGAGATTCAGATACAGGCCAAAAGTGAAAGTGGAGGGAGCAAAAGTGAAAGAAGATAAAGGCCGAGAAGAAGTAGAAAGAGGGTGAGAGATGGCAAGCTACCACGTTTAAATATATGGGGAGTGCGTGAGAAGTAAGCCGGAGCTTCTTCTTCTTCTTTTCGTGATCTTCTTCTTCCACGACTTCGTCGTCTTCTTGTTCTTCTTCTGCTTGGTCTATGAGCTCTTCCCCTCCTTCCAAAGTTCATGCTCATACTTATGGATATATCTATCTACATGCTTGCACTTGCTTTACTTCTTTCTCACTTGCTTGGCTTACTCTCGCGTAATTTCTCCCGAAAAACGCCATCCACTCACTATTTACATAATCCCTTCTCGACTATTTCCCCTAATATTTTATCGAATTTTTATCTTCAATCATTATTAGGCGCAACTCTGTTTAATGCTCCTCATTTTTCCACAATGCTTTATTCTTTACCCCTTCTCGCTCCCATTCAATTTCACACACTGTATGTATAGCAGTCTAACTATGAATATTAACTATCCATGTGTCAACATATTACAATTACAGGTAACCAAGTAGATCGGATCACTGCCCAAAATTTACTGTGCATGTAGTTTTAATCATATTCATATGGATTGATGCTTTATTGGCATTTATTAGCCAAAAAGTTGTTGAAAACAAAAACTTTAAATAGCTCAACTTTGAGTCATTAAAATTTTATTCAGGCCTTGCAAAACTTTCAGGTGGGAAAACCTTTGACATTAATGTCTGTAAAGTATATAATGAGCTTCTGTAATGTTTGTCCTACTGCCATATTGTCTGAAATAAAACATTCTTTCGAATCTACATAGTGTAATGTAAAACAAAATATGCAATTTTGTTTTTGGAAACGAATCTATGCATAAGTATAAAGCTCAAGATTTATTGAGTATGCAGCCGTCACAGAGTTTACTAGGCCATTTTGTACCCTCAAACTTTCCGAGTAATAAAAGCACAAGTAAAAATGGCAAGAAAAAGAAACAGGGAAACCGGAAGTATTGAAATAAACAAAATGACGTGATAATACCAAGGAAATCACGTATGCTCAAAGCATCACACATATGAAGAATGAAAAGAAGAATCCTGCAGAGAAAAGTCATTTGTCATAAATGCATATCGATCTCCACATTATTCAGACCCAATTTCCAATGAGTATTAAAGAAACCTTCTGTATTCAGATGGAGGTTTAAATTTAGACTGTTTTTCTCTTTACTTCGATTGTCCTTCTCTATGTACGTGGAATACTCAAAACTATTTTTAAACGTAAAAATAAAACGGTGCATTCTAAATTGCACTGTACAGAGACTGTTCAATTTCCTTGGTTGGTATCACATGACTCGAAACTCGGGATGCAAATAAGATAAGAGGAGCAAAATATATACGAGAAAGAGTGAAAGTTCTGCTCGGAATTTAAATTGGGGAAAGATTTTACATTTTAGTCACTTGTCTCAAATTTACACAGAATTACGGCAGCAGAATGAGCTTACACGCTCTTTGTCTGTCTGGATTGCCTTGAATTGGATTGGATAGGAAAGTAAGGCCGATGCAATCGTAATCGTAAGCTTTTCAAGATAAAAGCATTTTTAAACAGTGAAAGCGAGAGGTTTAATCCGAAATTCGGATTCCGGATGATGCGATTAACGCCTTAGTGATGTTCAATGGTGGGATGAACACTCAAACTTAAAACTTCACTGTTTCCTACCCCCGAGACGAAACAGACAGTGCTTCGATTCTCCCCACAGCGAACAGGGATAAACGACTATTTGGCATAAATGCATCGTAGGCGCAACACCTCACAATCGGACGAGAATAGATAGCAGATAAAAACTACAAATTCACACATTTTCTCGTAGATTTTTCTATAGAAATCCTGAACCAGGTGCTGGAATTAATTATACATTTAGCAAATATTAGGTAGTTTTAAAACAAGCGTTTAAAAAAGTGAAGCTTACGTAAAATTTCAGCAAAAATTCCTTGGAAGAAGGTCAGGAAGGCCCACAGAAACAAATTTCTCAAGTAAATCTCCATCTTAACCACACACTATACAGTAATATGTACGTTACGCGGACAAAAAACAACAATAATAACAACAAAACACTGCCGTTCAATTTATCTGCTTAGTTTTCACATTTAGTATGGTTTTACTATGCACTGTTTGTTTATCACCACTTGCTGTTAGTATCAAGAATTTTGGTTTTTGATTTTAATTTGAAGCTCAAATTTTAAATGAGCTATTTTTTAAAACCCGTAATGTTTCAAATGTGTTATTTAAACGAGGTAGACTTACAATTAGAGATGTTAATTTACGTGGAAATGTGTGGAAACTTTGTACTTGCGCTTGTCTTTTGAACCAATTAAAAAACAATTATAAAGTAAAAACAAGCTCAGGACCAAGTCCATCGTAGTCAAACAAGCATTTTATAACTAAAAAACCGTTTATTTTTCCAACAGTAATTTGATTCCAATTCAAAATATTTTGATACTTTCCGTCTTATTTCACTTTTCCCTTTTCTACCCCACATTGTTTTTGGGCCGCATGGGAATTTAAATTTGATGCAACTTTACAACACAACACTGAATCTTGGATTTGGAGTTTGTTTGCGAAACAAGAGGGTTAAACTTGATTTACGTAAAATTTGACTTTTGTTGGGGAACTGTAAAAAGATGCTTTAAAAGTTGAACTTCTAGACAGTTTTTTGCTTTGACGAAGAGTAAATGTTGAATTAATACTGAATTTTTTTATTCGGGGGAAAACCACCAGGAAAAGTTAATATGCTTGATAGTTGACGATGAAGTTGAAGGAGAATCCGAGGCTGGAGACGGAGGAAGAAAAACCATGCTGCTGGTGTGAAGGTGGTAAAACAGGTTTTAGAGGGAAAGTTTTCTGACTGGGGTGAAAATGCAGCAGGGCAGGAAAGAGAAGAAGGAGAAGAACAGCAGCAAAGCAGAGCAAGAGCAAGAGTTTTTATACAGTGGAGACAGGAGAGGCTCTGTGTTTGTCTGTGTCTATAGCTGAGTTGTGACTGTATCGTGAGGGATGGAAAAGTGACTGACTGTGTGTGTTTATTCCAAGAGAAAAATAGAGACCAGGGGGGAAAGAAACGAACACGAGAGACAGAGAGTGAAAGAGAAAGAGAAACGAAGAGGAAGACAAAATATCATGAGGAAATTGCAAAGCGCTTGCTCTTACTCCTACTCCTATACTTGCTCTCTTACTCTCTCCCTCTCTTTTACATGCTTCAAAACTACCACCTCCACCACCAGTCCACCACCACCAAAAACTATCATTCTTTACTTGAAATCTAAAATCCAACAATTCGTCTTCCACTGTATGCATAACATAACTTGAAAATACAAACACATACATACATAGTATGTATGTATGCAGATCTTTTATACGTTGATATTATGGGCGCAAGGCTGAGGCAAGTATGTATGAGCCAGTGCAATTCCTATTATTATAATAATATATTCGTCATATTCACCACTTTCCTTGCAGTCCTGACATGACCCTGCTATTTGACTGGTGCTAGTTGACAGAGGACTAGAGTGAGTGAAAGAGTGACATATGTGGAATCGGAAGTTGAAGCAGATTTCCCCTACAATTCAAACAACTGGAAAAAGACTCGCACATTATGCTCTGTTCGTGTGTGCATACAGTAAAACAAAAACTCAAATTCTACTCTTCTTTCTCACTCCCTTCATATAATACTTAATGCTTTTACTATTCATCCATTTCTGTTCGCCCTCGTCCTCTTTATTATATTTCTCGGCCTTTTATTCATCACTTTTGGTTATGGTTTTGCCCCAGCTCACTTTTCTCGCCACTTTCTCCGTGCTTTCTCTGATTCTTATTTTTTGTGTGTATACATACCAACACACAGATAATACGTACCTACCTATGTATGCACATAAGTTCAATGTATTGCAGGCGTGTATGCAAACTTTCCTAGAAACTTGAGTAAATCCTTCTATCTTCTGCTCTATCTGCTTGTGTATTCTCACTTCTTTCACCCCAAAGTAAAGGGGAATTGAGAATCAGTTCAACTTTAAAATCTCTCGCTCTTTCTCCTCCTCTTTATCTCACAATTTAGTTCTCACCACTAAAATTCATTATCTTTTCTCCCTTCATTATTTCTCTTTCTCTAAATCTACTCATTTTTCATAGGCAACGACTCTGACAAATTAATGCATATGTAGGAATAAAGTATACATAAAGTGTGTAGTATGCCTTATTTTGCATTCCTCTTATTTCAATCGTACCGTTTTACTCTGTGTATAGTTTTCAAACAGTAAGGAGGTTTGAATAGATTAAAAATACAATTTTTTAACCGTAAATTTAAATGCATTAACAATCAACCTCAATTGACTAATTGTAAATAAGGAGGTACGTATCACCAACAAAATGTTAGCGTAATCATTTTTTCGTAAGAATTTCATGCATATTTTTAACTTACTTTAAGACAACCTTTGCTTTTATAACTATTATCTTTTTCATGGTTTATCTTTATTTGTATAAGGATTCAAACAACACAATATCGTTTACTCGTTTTTCTTGCACGTTTAACTTGCATAGTTCTATCAGTAGTGTACATAGAAAAACATCTTTCCCTTTTTAGATTAAAACAGTGTAAAACCTCTCTATTTCACTTACTTAACTGTCGTCGATTAACATTCGTCATTATCCATTTCCTGCTTTTGTGATACAACGCCCCCACTTGTGTTTCCTCTTTGTGATCTAATAGCAATTAAATTAAATTTTCTTTTAGTTCTTAAATATTATAGTATATTCTTGCTTTGTCAAAGCATTTCATTACCATACAATATGTATTATTGTTTTAAAAAATCAAGAGACGAGACAAAGTAAAATACAATAAAGTTCTAATATACATCCGTACATAATTTGAGGTTATGGTTCTATTGGAACTTGATAAGCAAAAGACACTACTATGAAAGTCATTTTAGATTAATACAATCTACAAAATTTGATACTTTGACGGTATCAAAGTATCTATGTAAACGAATTCGAGGAGATCAAGCCGATTCAAGACCAAAAGGGTTGTTTTAGAAACACTAATTTAGACCCGTTCAAAGCCCAAGCTTTCGCGTTCCACCCACAAGATATTAGTTCTAATCCACCCAACCATAACATGTTAACGGATTTTTTCGTATGTAATGTTTTTCGTGGTGAATATCCCCACTTTCACTCATTTTTATTTTGAAGTTCGTAGATATTATGCAAGTTTTCACGTCTTCACAAAAGATTTGGGGTTGACCGAGTTTTTTGAAAGATAGCAGACCACAGACCACTTGATTACTCATTCCTAGGTCTTCCTCATCATCCGTCGTGTACAAATGTTTGAATTTCATTCAATAAGTTTTGCATATTCTACATCTAACTAGATTCTGCATACTTTTTTACTGTATGCACTGTGTACATTAAATACATACTACTCCACTGTACATTGCATATAGCAGACTTAAAATACTACAATCATTTTTTGCACAGATTCAGGCATTAAAATAATGCAAGGTCAAAGTTTACATGCTCAGTTGTGGGGGAGACTCTGATGAGTATCAAACGCATTTACGCTCAGTGTACAAATAATAAAGTATAATTGTCGGGTGGGTATGCAAGTATGACATGCAGATTATGTACACGTCATGGGTAATTCATAAAGAATCATCCCATCCAATTCAATCCAGTGGCATTATGTATGTATGCGTATACACTATACACATTTCAACTAGAGATTCACATTGCTGCTCCTTTGCTTCATCACTCTTCTCCATCTCCTCCTCATCGTCATCATCATGAAGTCTGTGTGCGTGATTTACTCAAATTACTCTCTCTTTCTCCGTTTCTATTCCTCTTTCTCTTATCTCAATTCACATACACAGTACCGACTATATGTGCAATAGAAGAGGGAATGCATACTTGCACACACCATCCGAATCCATTTCATGTTGTTATGCACTATTCAAAGAGTAATAGAGACGCATTCAAATTGTCTAAAATCTCCTGCCCTGTGGGTTATCCCTTATGCCGATCCTCTCGTTTTCAACTCCAACCCCATACGCATTTTATCCGGTATATTACTCCATGTTTGAATTCATTATCCGGCATTAATCTACTCAAATCTTGAATCTACTTCTCTTTCTCTACCTTTTCATTGTCGTGTACAGTGTACAGTGTACAGCCCTTTACTTTATTACACTTAAATTATTCAGTGTCTCCAACCTGTTTTTCAATGGACTTGCATACTACGTGCGTATCACATGCATGTGAAAATGTTGTACTAATTAGCTAGAATAGTATCGATTGTCCATCCCAGTTTTAATTTGTTGATTAGTAGATGTCGATGATAACACTGTCAAAATGCCCGTTTTGTAACATTTGATTCTCACACATCTTTTCAAATTATTGTGATTTGTGATTCAAACTGCGTGCTCAATTAAAGTTTGATGTTACTGTAAAATCCGTTATTTCATTCAACGCCCTTATCAGTAAATTTATCTATGTTTAAAAGGTTAATGTAATTTGCACTGTGCGCTGGGAAGTTACTTTGCAATTTTGCGCTGTTGCACTTCTTACAGCCTGCTAACCCTTTAATGTTTTGTATAGACTTTGCTTATTGGTAAACGATACAATATTCTTTCAAGAAAAAAAATATAGAAGACGGTCGCTAAATTCGCTTGGGTTGACAGGGATAGGATACAATGTAATAATAGCAATAATAATAGATACGATATACAATATGATGACGAAGGTTGATGGTGGCTTTTCGAGCAAATTATGAGAAAGTAATATTCTACATGTATAGATACACATACATTTCAATGTCTTTTCTTACAATTACAATCGTAGGCACATACATAGAAATCCACATACATACGTATATACAAAAGGCAGAAATGTAAAGAGAAATACGAGAGATGGAACGGAGCATGAAAAATTGAGGTTGGTTCATGTCGATGGTGATGGGGGGTTGTAGAGGGAAGAAAGAAGAAAGGGACTGTATAGAGAAAGACGGAGAGAACACTTGACTGTTTGGTTGCTTGATTTGACCACAAATGGATTTTTTTCAATTTGACTGAAATGGTGTGAAAAAGTGCTTGGGCTGTGTGACTCTTCCTCTATATTTATTTTTTCCTGGTGCTGTGTACGTACATGCATATGCGCGTATTTACGAATATGTTTGTTGGGGGGATAGTGAATTTGATGATAGTTTTTTCCTCCCTTGCTTTTCCCAATGTCCTCTGATATCTGTCAGTTTATTTATTCTTTTCTTTATGAATTCTCTCCGTCTTCGTTTCTCTCTCTCTCTCCATCTCTCTCTATATTCCTCTTCCTCTTCGACTTATTCTGCTCCGCTCTTTGGGCTCAGCAATGCGAAAAATTCTCATCTTCCATTTCTCATCTCATCTTTTCCTCATCTAGTCGTCGTCGTCGTCCTCGTCCTCTTTTTCTTCATACTTGTACTCCAAACTCTGTATAAAATAATAATAAGAGAAAGGGAGAGTCAGATATAGGAAAAGGTGTAGAGGACAAACCATCATATCACACATACACACACACACACACAATATACATACACATACCTACTCATTCTATCAACCTTTTTTCCTCTTTTGTACATGGAATACAGACGAAGACACATTCCCCTTGCACCACCACGACTACTACCACCACCACCTACTCCAGCCAGCTCCAACACTATTGAATTCTCTTCCGCTTCACTTCCTCTTTGTTATTATTATTATTACTATAGACTACTATCCACATTGCATTAAATTGCATAACTGTCTTTCCAATATCAAATAGCAATCGCAATATCAATATCAATAGCAAAATATATATATGTACACACGTGCATTAGAGCATTAGAAGCGCTAGTTCGTGTCACTTTCTTTCGCTCTCTCGCTTTCCTTATAATATTATTATATTATTTCCCTCTTCTTTTTCATATTTTCTCCCTCACACACTTTACACTTTTTTCTGCCTTATCGCCCGCACACGTCCTGTCCTCTCAGTGTGGCTTCCGTTTGTTTGTTTGTTTATTTCTGAGCAAACGGATATACATATAATGATATGTGTATAGCGTATAGGTCCTCCAACTAACCGTAAATTACTTTATCGCTGATTGTGAACAATTGTATTTTATCACTTTCTCTTCTTCTTTCGTCCGTATTTTTTATAATAATTTTCTATTGTGTATGGTCCCATTTATATGTACATGCAATATAGATAAATTATGTGCGTCTCATCAGCTACAGTCAATTATACGCAAGTTATGCTCATCTGCACGAAAACCTTGGAGTAATAGAAGAAAATTTGAGATTTTCGAGTATACAGTGGAACGTGCCTGTATGTACCGTACGAAAAGTTGGATGGTTTAAGATTTAACTTTTAGTGTAAATTCTTTTAATTTACATGAAAATTCTGAACAACAGTAGTTTTAAAGACCAAAAACTGGTATCATACGTAGATTTAAAAGAAAGTCGGATTACTTTATATTTGCTACATATTTTGCAACCAAACGTATGCTTGATGGTGAAAAGAAAACGGCAATGGTGCAGAAAAACAAAATGATTTCGAAACGATGATGAATGTAGAAGATTAATGAGCTAATTTTAACTTGCGATTATTTGACAGGATGCTGGTGCATCCGGTGGCAGAATCATGTTATTGTCACAAGTTTAAGACCATAAACTTGAGACAAACTGCCTTGTAGATAATAAGTGTATTTGCATGTATTATGGCTATAGTAGTTTGTTGAAAGAGGAAAAGGAGATAAAAAAATCAAAATATGCATTTGGGCTTTGATTTTATTACCATAATGTTGTTTATGCAAATATTTGCAAACAGGAAGACGGTAGAACAAAAAATACTGTGGGTATTGCTATCCTGCAACTTTTTCTGGTCAGATACAATGAAAAAATACTACATAGAATGGGAAGTACTATAGAAAAGGTCTACTGTACAGGGAAATTTTTTAAGTTCGATTTCCAAAGGAAACAAAATAATGAAGATCTAAACTTTGGTTGATATGACACTGAAAGAAATTACTAAGAAACAGGAGCACCGAAAACCGAAATATTTAGCTTTACCACTCATAAAGTTTCAACCTTTTATGTTGGTTTTTATATCATGTACGACCTCAGTTGAATGGCAATGGATGGAGTGTAACTGCAAATTGCTGAACATACGCCAAAGTTTTAACAAAGAAAATTCCAATGTGCAGATACAGATAAATGCACTCATACCACTATTTTGAACAATACACTGATGCATTAAAAGAGAAAAGAAAAGGGTTAAAGTGAAGAAATCGGAGGAAAATATTAGAAAGGCGTCACAGAGACAAGTTTTTGAGACGGGTTTGAGAGTTTTCTTCGTACATAGAAGAAATCAAATATACTTTTATATACTGTATATAATAGCTTAGAACTGCAACTTGAAATCTCACACTGAAACTTTAACAACCAGCTTCTAACGACAAAATGAGTAGCATTAAGGGAAAAGTTGAAAAGAGGATAATTTTAGAGCTCGCTCAAATCCAAAACTGTAAATATATACTTCATGCAAATTGTGAGAGAGCGCCGTTTAAAAAGTTCAACTTGACCACGATCAACCATAAACAAAGGAAAACGAAGAACTAATGTGTGTGTAGGTGTATTAACTACATACAGGTACACCTACAAAAATTAAGCGCTGGAGACGAAACTCAAAAAACTTTTGTTTGTTTTTCCTCGCTAAATAAAGTCCTTCCGCTCTGGCTCCTCAAATCTTCCGTCTCAAACAACCCTTGATATGTACTGTATATGAGTATGTGTAGAGGCGCATGCATTGTATGGGTCAATTTATTATACATTCACACAACACATCAGAACAAAAGTATGGTATAAAGTATTGTAATTCACAGACTTATAATGGAGTTGATATTCATAGAGAAAGCCATGTGCACCATGCACATTTCGGTGTGCATATTTATAGACTGGCTTTCCTCCCTCTTTTCGTCTTTTCCAGCCGGTTAAATTACATATTGTGCCAGACCCTTTGTTGAGTCCACAAATAGAAGTCAGAATGCAAATAAAAGCCTGTGTATAATATCTACGTTATAGTCATAAATGCAATATGTATTTATCCACAATATATCACGTCCTTAGTTGATTCACAGCTTTCTCCTTCTTACATATTTTCTTCCCAAAGCACTAAAGTGAGGCATGTATGTATACGATTCGATTCCACGTGATCATGATACGATACTGACTTTTGAATAGGCCACCTATTTATGTTACACTATACCTCTCATTCTTCCAAGTTCCACTTTTTTCACTCAAAAGGCAGAGGTAAAATGTTTTTATTATATAAATCCATGGTACACATACATATGCTGTCTACCTGTAATAAATACGTATGACACGACGCACAACTTTTCCTGATGGCTTTGACTGTATTTTTTCTATTTACTTCGGTGTGTTTTACCTCATTCTTTTGTCCACGATCATAACCATATTCTGATTGATCTGTTTATAGGGAACCCCGTTTTTTCTCGGACTGCATGTTGATGCACGAAAAATTAGGGAGGTCTAGCATTTCAAGCAAACACATTTAACGAGAATTCTTTAACTTACCTTCAAATACTTGGTGGAACTTGTTCATTTCAAAAATGCAAAATCTCTGTATTTTTCGTCTATTGTTGTCTAATTCCTGTGCTGATGATGTATTTTTACTGCATTTTTGACTAGAGCTAGCTATACGTTGGTGCAGTCGTTAAAACACCAAAAGAAAGCGGAAGTAACTCTACACAATTTTCCAACGTGTGTTTTTGTGTGCGTAAGCTTTTTCCGTCCATCGCCTCTCTGTCTCTTTCTTTTGTTTTTTGTTTTGAGTATTTGTCTATAGGAGTTGCATTCATGATTTTGTACCTCCGTGTGTATGTAAAAGTATGCATACGCAAATTGTAGTTATGGCTATTTCTCCTCGTTTGAATGTAGCCGAGTTTGTATACCCGAGTCGGGAAAGGGTGAGTGCGGACAGAGAAGGAAGGCAAAAGAGAGAGAGAGTTCATCTCATCATATCATGTGGAAGGAAAAAGTGGTGAGCTGGACTGAGAAAGTCCAGCACGAAAGACTTAATCATAGTTTTTATTGTGTGGCATGAGAGGATTGCAAGTGCACATGCAGAATGTTCCGCTCAATGCTCTTGTTGTTCCCTCACTAACACACAGGACACATGGGCGAGTAAAAGTATTCACTCGAGTAGAGGCTATGAATGTATAATATATATTTTATACATGAATATGATACCAGTTTACATATTATATAACTATAATGTGCTATAAGTAATAGTGGTCACAGTCTTCGACAGTATAGTTCAAAAATCCAAAATCATAAAGGCCTGCCATATCAATAATAATAATAATGTACAGGAAGAGAAAGCAGGAGACTTCGTACTTTCAACTGCATGTATACTTTCTACCTTCTACATAGATGGACAGATACATATGTTACGTATATGGTTTATAATGGGAGAATGTGAGTTTTATTACCCATATAGTCTAGGACAACATGCAAAAACATGAAAATAGGCTGACATGGGATGTTATTATTATTATGTGCATAGAGTTTTTAATATTACATATCTTATATCAGTTTCGACATTAGTTGACGAGACATAAAATGAGGTAGGGTAACTATATAATATGTAATATAATTGATAATACACGCTCTATAGCATTTTGTACTTAAAGCATAGATGCATATATGCTGCTGTTTTATTTTAAGGTTCCTACTTCGTTTTTACCGTGTATGTACATTGTGCATATGCAAATTGCTCCTTCGTTTGTTCTCCTTCTTCCTTTTGTCTTGTGTTTTGTGTAAAGTTTACTCTCCGTTTTGTTTCTATTTTCATAGGCTACTATTACTTGGTTATTATGGTCTCACAAAAGTTTCCTAAATAAGTTTCATACACATATACATATGTATGTACTATAGTTTAATGTGAAAAACTTTCAACTTTTCCTTAAGTATTATTGACACTCAATAATTTTTTTGTGGGGCGGCACTCAATTTTAGTATTGGAACTGACATTTGGATATTTTCGTGATTATAAAAATTGGCTCCTCACGACTTAATTCAGCAGGAATGTGATGCTAAGCGTCGTGCATGTACAATGTAGAACTTTCTAAGCTCTCATGTATAGTCTCAGCCATTGTTTTAGTATGTAAATATAGTTACCAGTAATATTCCTATTTAAAATATCTAGTAGTTCATAATTTTAAGGCCTTGTAAATAATTGTGATTACAAGGTGTCAAGTTCCCCAACAGTTGAGTAGTATATGGTAACATTATATTTACATTTTACAGTCTTCTGTCTTTAAGCTACAGTGTCTCAAGGTCAGAGTTCAGTAAACTTCTCAATGGATACATCTGTTGACAAGTAAATCAAGCTTTTCCCGGAGTCTTTGTTGTTTTCCCTGGACTAAAAACTGAAATCAAAATCTTAGAATTGAAAATTGAGCATTAAACCTTTGAATTCTTGCTTTGTTTATAGTTTTATGAACAATAAGAATTGGTTTCTACCCTGCAAACATTGTTTCATACCAATTTTCGACGAAACCTGAAAACATCTAAAATATACTAGGCTAAACATGATGGACATTTTGTCGCTCTCAAAACTCAACTTCTAAGTTCTTAGTCAAGGATCAAGGACACTTCGCAGCCGGGAATCGTAGCGCGCACACAAATTTCAAAAAAGTACAAATTGCAATTTTTATCAGGATATGAATATTGGAAGTCAACATAGAAATATTATTTTTATTTAGTTTATTGCAAACCTAGTTAATTAAAATGGTAATTGACATATGCGGGGAGTAGTAGCGAGTATCATAGTTGTAACTGAGATTATTATACTATTTCTTCCATTGTGATTACGCTACAAATGTAGTACATCGAGTTACGTTTGTCCGATCTTAAGATTTTGAGATTTTGAAGGGGTATGTGATCCGTGCTTGATCATAAATTTTGTGGACATTATCAGTCATAGCTTTATTACTATTTATAATTTACCACAACATTAACAACTACTATACTTATAACTTAGTTTGTGTGATACATAGTTCGAGATTGTACTTACGACATGAGTATCTTTAAGTTGTGTCGCAACAGGGTTTTATTTTCTTCCAGTCTATTTCAAAACGAAAGTATTACAAATATTTTGAGTAGATCTCAAGACTTTGCTTTTAAAAGGACAAACAAAGTATCAAACACATGTAAACGGTGTATTTCCACAGCTGGAGGTGGAAAATTTCAGGGTCAAAATGCGGGTGATATCGGCGTTACGAGCCTTGACTGTAAGAAGTTTGTAATTTGTAAATGATTTCAATATCGATAGAACAATTAACTTTTAAAAAAAACCTGAGCTTCACCTGAGCGTATTGTTAAACATTCAAACTCTAATGCACAGAATTTTACGTTAAAAGTTTTGTAAACGATCTTTAGTCTGATAGTTCAATTATGTTTGACTTTGTATGTTGTACACAGCATCCTCAGGGCTGACAGATGAGCAAAGACTTTTGCAGGAAGTAGCATTAAACTTTGCAAAGAACGAGATGGCTCCCAACATGGCAAAATGGGATCAACAGGTTTAATTTTCTGTCCTTTGTCAACATTTTCTAAAATTACATGTCAATATTTTGAGATGGTTTTGAAACCTGAGTTTATTCCATATCTGACGTTCAAACAAAACTATTGCTATAACTTTTTTTATTCTAAGAGTTTTGTACTAATGGGTTTACTCTTTTTTGCAAAAAAGGAAATATTTCCAGTCGAAGTCATGCGTAAGGCTGGCGAAGCAGGATTTGGGGCTATTTATGCAAAGGAAGAGTGTGGAGGTTCAGGGTTAACTCGTTTGGATTCATCTTTAATATTTGAAGCTCTTTCTCAGGGTTGTGTTTCCACGACAGCTTATATAAGTATCCACAAGTAAGTCTTGTATCTCTTAATGAAGCAACAAAAATATCATCGTAGTTTTTAAAGGTGTGAAGTGTGAACTTAATTTCCACATTGCTCTCGTCACATAATGTTCAACATCATTACTTTTTTCAATATGTATAGTATGTGCGCGTGGATGCTAGACGAATTTGGTTCCCTAGAGCTTAGATCAAAATGGATTCCAAGGCTGGCAAGTATGGAAAGCTTTGCGAGCTACTGTTTAACCGAGCCTGGAGCTGGGTCCGACGCTGCTTCTCTAACGACCAAGGCCAAAAAGGAAGGAGATACATACATTCTTAATGGTTCAAAGGTGAATAAAATACTTATAACCTAATATTCATTTTATTTGGTGATGTCTCACGATTATACCTAGGACTTGCCATCGCAGAGTAAAAAAGGCATACATGTAATGAAATAAATGTATTTATCTAAATCGTTGTGATTAACAAAAAGTATGCATTGTATTATAGGCATTTATAAGTGGTGCCGGAGAATCAAATGTGTATCTTGTCATGTGTCGAACGGGATCAGAAGGTCCGAAAGGAATCTCCTGCCTTTTAGTGGAAAAAGGATTTAAAGGTAAAGTATATAAAGCTATACACTATACATACACTGTACAGTTGCTTAATTTTTACTACTTTTTCATACTATTTATATTAAGGTAACTATCGTAACTGTTTTAAATCTTTAGGTTTAAGTTTTGGGAAGAAAGAGAGCAAAATCGGTTGGAACTCTCAGCCCACTCGTTCAGTCATATTTGATAACTGCGAAGTACCTGTGAAAAATCTGATTGGCCAAGAAGGACAGGGTTTTGAAATTGCAATGAAGGGGTTAAACGGAGGGCGATTAAATATTGCGTCGTGTTCCGTCGGTGCGGCCCAGGCATCTATCGACGCTGCCAGGGAACATTTACTAGTTAGGAAGCAGTTTGGTCAAGTTCTGGGTGATTTTCAGGTAACGAAGCATAAATGAATGTGTCGAGTCCGAATGCCGTTACAATATTATGAAAAATCGTAGTACAAACAATGGCCCGAGCTAACTATTTTTTGATGAATTACAGCACAATCAATTTAAATTTGCGGAAATGGGAACTTCTCTTGTTGCTTGTCGTCTGATGATTAGAAACGCTGCTAGGGCAATGGATTCAAATCATCCAGACGTCGTTCCTTTATGCAGCATGGCAAAACTCTTTGCAACAGACACGAGCTTTAATGTAAGGGAATAGGAAAACTTTTCGCGTTTATAGTTAAATTTTTAAAATCGTTTTTTGCTCAACATTAACCATGCCTTAACTTTTCAGATTGTCAATCAAGCACTCCAGATGTTCGGTGGATACGGATACCTGAAGGACTATCCTATACAACAATATTTAAGGGACATACGAGTCCATCAAATATTGGAAGGGACAAATGAAGTAATGAGAATCGTCATTTCAAGAAATATGCTTAAAAAGTAATTGATTTACAACACATTATCCCGAACAAAGTAACAAAATATTCGTATTTTAATTAATACAAAAGCGCAGACAGTCGCAGTCGATAAGTCACCAAATAAATATTGCCATGATTGTACTTACGATAAAAGTAGAAAGATTATAACTATACATAATTTTTATTCGATTTTGTAGAACACGTAATCTCTAGAAACAGATTATTATCGGTTATTGTACAAATAGCAATTAATACACGCTCTTTGCATAGGATAAAATTTGGCAGGTATTATTGTTTGAAGTCACCAAACATTGTTTACAAGGGGCAGTTGACGATTTTGTGAAATTTGGACGGTATTTACGAAGCAGGCTCAGGTTTTTCCCCTTGGTATGGAAATCCTGGTTGTGGTTGATTTTCACGTTTGTATGGGTAATTAGGTCCAAAACCAGGGCCTTGGCCATAACCAGGACCAGGGGGAGGGGGATTAAATCCAAATGGTGCTTGTCCATTTCCAAATCCAGGTCCATAAATTCCAGGAGGAGGAGGTGGTGGAAGAAGCTACGAAATGAACAACGAATAATTATTTTCAATGAATTCTGCTTTGATCTTACTCCCTCTCTCTTTTCCTCAACATAGATACATACGTTTTAGCTTGTGCTGTACTAGCAGTTGTGAAAGTGACTAGTAAAATTATAAATTTTAACATACCGGATAGTCATAACTTATGAATGGCCAGAAGCATCTAGCTTTCCTCCCTCCTGGTAGTGTAAGTTCTTCATCATCTACTTCAAAGTCATTTTCTCCATCTCCGTTTGGTAGATTTATTGGAACCTTTTTAAAACAAAAGTAAATTCAATTCATGAGAAATTAAGTGAAAGTTAGGAAAAACAAATAGGATAAACCATTAAGAAAATAATCATTGTGTTCATCATAGTGTTTACTAACGTACCTCTCTCTTTGCAAATCGGCGTAAAATAGCGGCAGCCGACGGCATGGATCTTTTGCTCCGTGTTTCTGGCCGCAACGAAAGTATCTGTAAATTATTCAATATTAAAAGTTTAAAAATAGAAAATGATACAATTATACGTTGTACACTGCTTCAAAAAATATAATGATTGAACAAAAAAATAGCCACAACAGTACACGTAATATATTAATCATCTCGATGTAATGTAAATGCTGTCACCGATAAGGAACAAGCTGCGGAGATGCAGATGACAAAAATGAGAAACGCCAAAGTCTTCATTTTTTGGTTAGGAACGTTACAGTTTACTTAATTGCAAATTTTATCAAATCGTATGACACTTTAAACTTGCACTAACAATGAAAGCAAAGGAACCGCAGCTGAAAATGTTAAAATATATTCAGAGACAAAATATTGTGCAGTACAAAGTCAGTAAAGTAAAAGACTGGAAAAATCCTATTACTGTGAGAGAGAGAGATGCAGTCGATGTAACAGAATACAGAGAAATAAGAAAATTAAGCTCAATTCGTTCCTTTTTCACCTGTAAATTGATCCTGAGTTCATCCTTTGCCCCTTTTCTTCATGATTTCTCAAGGAGATAACCAAGATTCCTTAGAAGAGTTGTAGCCTTGAACTTTTTAACTTTTTAAGAGTCAAAAGGGAAAGAGAGCAGAAATATGTATGGTACATATTTTACATCCTTTAAACTTTGACTGCCTCATAAAATTTGTACTTCCTCGTCTTTTCTTGTGTTGTACACTAAACAGGATTGATAGATAAATATGGACCAAAGAGTTCACAGGTCTTATAAACATTTTTAAATACTTCAAGAAAGCCTTTTCAAATATAACTCATTCATTATACACAGGTATTTACAGCACCTGTAGGTAGATATGTATGTATGTATGTATGGACGTAAGCATCCTACTACTAGATAGATAGATACCAAATAGAAAATAGGTTTATTTTTCAAACCTACTTACAGTATTTTAAAACCAGGAAACTCAATAAGGTTATGTATTCCAAAAATTCTACAGAATGCATGTCAGAAGTCAGAACCTGATAATAGTAGGGACCTAAAACAGCGAGATGCATCATTTTATGCATTTGGCATTGTTTGGGATGATATGTACGTATTTCTAAGCTATGTATGAATAATACAATTATAAATTTACGATGCTTTACGTTTACTACCACCGTGGTCATTTTACACATATGCTCTAAGCTTTGTCGTTTTGATTCGCGATTCCAAGTACGATAATTCAGCGAAATCCAATTTCTAGATTAGGTGTATTTATTACCAACTAAACCATTATTCAATTTTTATTCCTGTGCATTCTGCACTCATAATTTTTACAGATTTTCTAATATACGGTTTTTCAATTCACCTGTGAAGATTATGCACGAATTTAAAAACACATAACGAAGAAGAGTCAGCTGAAAGTACTGACAGCTCATTTTGAGATACCTAGTTATCGTATGAATTTAAAGAAATCGAATACGAAACCAGTAAATGTGTATAATTTGAGAATTATTTTCTTGTATTTGGTACAAAAACATAAAGTAATTTCAAGTGTATTTTACAAAATCAGTCTTAAAATGTACAAAATATATTATGAATTTATATGTACACACGTAAGTACTAATAACTCCATCTTAAATCATTTATAGTACAGTATCATTTATAATTTGTAGGAAAAGAATCTTATACATAGTGACGCCCTCTCACAATTACCTAAATATTACGTTATTTGCACACTTTAAATAAATTATACGTTACAATTCAGTCTCAATTTTCAGTCTTCTCAAAAACAGGGATTATAGAATAAAATAATTCATAATCATAATAATTATCGATTTTGTACTAAATCTACTTTCACTTGAGCTCTGGAATCTGAACTTGAGTCGGGTGAGTCTTCAGGTTCTGAATCGGGTAACTCCGACTCTAAGGATGAGAGCGATGGCTTTGAACCGTAAGGTTGTGAAGCATTGCTGGGAAGGGAAGCTATCAATAAAAGTTCAACAATGTCCTTATGTGTAGGAATAAAGGTCACATTCTTCTTGTCCACCGGAATGTCGTCTCCACCTCGAGTCACAGACACTTCAGACTCTGCCTGTTTTTTAATCGTCGGAGGCAAAATATGTTCTTCTGTTTGCACGGGAGCTGAGTCGTTGATAACTGGCAACCTGGTTCCATTGGCATTGGCTGATGGCAAATCGGGACGACTGACATTTGTCTCCTTCTTCTCTACTTTTAATGATCCTCCAAATGGGGGAGATGGAGGGAGTAATTTTGGGGGTGAAACCTCTTTGGGTAAATTTTGGGTCAGATTGGAGTTTTGTTTGTTGTTGCTTGCTTCGGAGTTTTCATAGAGTACAACTTCCTTATTTAGCTTCAATATTGGTGCCTCCTCCACTATGGTCAAGTTTGGAGGTGGAGGTTCGGCAGGGGTTGAACTATCGGAATTGCTCGTGACATTACTTAAAGCAACCAGGGGAGGAGCCTGGGCTGGGGACTTGACTGTTGACACTGGAGGTGAATCTGGGAGTGGGTAAGGTAATGGCTCAAGTTGTGCAAGCAAAAGTGGAGTGGAATGTAAATTTGTATTTGCCTTTGGAGGAATGACGATCTGCTCCTGATTCATGCTGTTCACGGATTCAAAGACTTTATTTGGATCGTCTAGTATCTATGTATCAAGAAAGATAAAATAACAATTATTCATTTAAATTACGTTTATGCCTATATTTGTGTAACACGGGTATTGTAGAATGAAATTGATTTTCATACAATCAGTACTTTTATAATATTACAACTAATCGTAAGTTGTTGCTTACCCCGCTATGTGCTCCTGGTGTCCACCAGTTCAGAGATCCGTAGCATCCTTTAGGGGTTTTCTAATAATAGAGATGACAGATGTTTTTATGTTTAAAATTCATACCTCATATCCTCATTTGTTGTCATTTAGTTTGGCTTTTTATTTATTTTACTTACAGATGAGCATGGAGCCTGCTCACTTGTTTGCACAGTCTCGTCATTTTTCGCTCGAGTCTCCTACAATTGGACAAAAATAAACAAACAATAAAATACTGTACACTATGTACTTTTGTATAAAAGCGTGAAATTAATCAATTTTCCCCCATAAATATGTAGAAAATGAAAACTATTTTGGCTAACCTCATTTGTGGGCTTATCGGCAGGAATCACAGCCTCTCGAGGAACCCTCACAAATAAACTCTATAAACACAACAATAAAAACACATTGACCGCTTTCCACAACACACATTTTTATGCTTGCCTTTATTTATTTGTTTTTATTTGAGTGTTAAGCCGGCTTACACCGCTTGTTTTATTTACCTGACTCAGAGCATTTAAATTGAATGCAAGGAGGAGGAAGAGCAGGGTGGATGAAAATGATGCCATTTTCTCCTTGATATTTTCCTGTACTTTATTCTATCAATTTTCAATAAAGATAAATAGACACAATCCCAAAACCACAAACGCCATGTAGATTTGAACTATTCCAAGAAAAAGGATCACGCACACAGTTCCCACAGGTTTTTTCCAGTAGAAATCTTCAGTTTGACTAAAGCTTAGAGTAAAAAGAGCTCAGTGTGATTTTCCTCGCCGAGCCTAAAGCCATATTACATAGTCCATCGTTCATAATCCACAGCTAGTGTGGAGCTAGGAAAAAGAATTGGAAAACATTCTCAGTCCAAATCGAAGCATAATATGAAGATCACCATCACCATGGCCTTTACCTTTACCTTTGCCATCACCTTTACCTTCATCATCCTCCATGCTCCATGTTCCACCGTCCTCACAACAGAAAGTTTCATTGACCTAAAAAACAGAATGCAGGAAGGAAAAATAAAGGTTAGGCCAAGGAATTTGATGAAACAGGAAAAGATACAGGCCCAAGTACGTATAGCACAATGCAGCTCGCACAGCACAGCCAACTTGAGTGTATGAGTGTACGTAGTTTGCTCAAATATTGGACTCTCTCGACTTGGAACCTTGAACTTGTTTATTTACGCATTATTCCACAGTAGTGCTACCACAACCATACTGTCGGCGCACATAGCCGTGAAATATATATCCAAGCTTATTTATGTACACTGTACATTGTACAACCTTTACACCGTTTTCCAAGATCAAGATCAAGATCACAGCCCCGACCACGACCACGGCCAAGATCCGCCATATCCATCCTTCGCAGATGTGAAGGACTACACATAGGCTCACCTTGTCCTTTTTTTAGTACTATACATGCAAGATGTAGTCACACTATAATAACCTGTAACATAATCAGTTGAACATAAACAGAAATAAATACCTGCTCTCAACCCAACAAGGTTTCCCTTTCCTCAAAATGAAAAATGCCAACAGACCTGTTATTCCGTCACTGCAATGCAATACATACATAATATACCTTACACACCCATTGTACCATACAGAACTGTGGAGAACCTGTACAATGCGTAACATGGAAGAATCCATAACATACAAGTATGCGTGAGATAACAAAGCATGTATAGGCTTCTTCACCTTTTTGAAAAATTAAACATTTTTTACCTGAGATGTTAAAAATTAGTATATATTAAGAGCTATAGTATAGTATTTTGCTTTACAAAACATACATATTATGTGTACCCCGAATTCTTGTATTATTGTATTACCTACATACACCAAGATTTAAAATGGCATCTCATCTCGCATGCATTTATACAGTTATTTATTTCCTAATTCCTAATCAATAAAATATATAGGACATAATGAAATTTTCTCTGGTTTGCCCTCAAATAAAAGGGCATTATACAGTCTGTGTGTATATTGCATTGTACAATAAAAAATGATCATTTAATATCGTGTAATAAGATGTGCATACACGATTACTTCTTATTATAGGTCGAGACCTATGTATGTATAATTTACGTAGACTGTACATACATAATGTATTGTATGTAAGCATAATGTATAAAATTAGAATAGAAATAAGATTGGATGACAATGGCCTTTGTCATGTGTGTATTGTAAGTGAATAGTCTGTGACTACATACACACTACACACATACAGCGTGTGTGTGTGTTTGATGACCACACGTGTTGGCTAATTGACCAAAGAATAGCCTGCTCTCTTCTCTTTCTACTGGCTTCATCTTTGCTCTCTCACCCCTTTTCTGTTCTGTCAAAGATTAATTGCCCAATTTTCAATCCTCTTCAAATTTTAGAAGTTCTTCCCCATCAACTATTCATCCCTATTTAAAATCATCGCAATCTTCATGATGCTGATGATGAGAAGCAGACGCTGAGAATATTTGAAAAACTTGGTTGTTTTTTCCTCTTCTTTCCCCAGTAGGACGTGCTCAAACAAAAGAGGAGTGAGTTTACAAAACGCAGGTTGGCGTGAAGAGACACAAAGAGCAGAAGAGCAACAAGATGTATACGTACACAGTACACAAATGTACAAAATACGTAAACATGATGCATTTCAATGTAAATCTTCATTTTCTTGCCTCTCTTTTTTCAAAGGCTAGCATCTTCAATCGTAAGTATGTATATTTTTAAATAATACGTACTTGAACTTGCATTTTGACTTTTTAGCAGTCAATTCGAATAGCAAATATATATACATATATTGTACATATCTGACTAGGGAATCTTCCGGTGTGTGCTAGAAAACGTTCAGCCATGTCCATGATGCTTATCTTGACTGTTGATCATGACCATCGTTTTTAGCTTTTGGCAAGAAAAAGAAAACGAAGAAAAGACAACGAGATCAACGTAAAGTAACGTTTAGAATCGAAAAATATGGCTGCGCATTAAACTCAAAATAAAAAATAAAACATCTATAATACATAAGTAAGTACATTTAACTTTCTGTATCGTACTAAGTAGACCCAGGACAGGCACAAAAACGATAAAACAAAGGAAAGATGACTCCGACATTATCGTTTTAGCTTACAAAACTGTCCCTCCGTATCCTTTTCACCTTTTAACTTTTCATTAATCAAAAAACGAATTTGTGCCAATTTCCTATATTTAACTACATGTATATATTATGACTCTTCTTCTAGTCTTTTACGTTAAAAGACCTTTAAAGTCATAATCAAAGCTTGTCCGCCTGGCCGATAATAAACAAATAAATTTTGTGCACGCTCATTGTTTCACTGCATATATATTTATTTAGACACCTATACAATCTAAAATAAAGCTAACCATGCATACTCGTATGAAAGTGACAGAGAAAAATTTGACCCAAAGAAAAACAGGCTGACATGAAACAATTGAACTGGGTGTCATTTCAACTCAGCAAACGGATACATTTAAGTACATAATAGCGTTAGAATAAAAGTAGTAATTAGCCGGTATTTAATCTGTTAGATGGATCGGATCGCAGATTATAAGTTTCATATCTTTTATATTGTATCGATTGTTTAACTTGATTCATTGTCTGTGTACTTGCTGCATGCATATTATTATTTATTTGTATAAGACTATCTGTTGTGCGTATACATTATACGTATTGTATCTAGGGATAATTCAAGTGTGCCAACTACCTTGGCATGCGCCTCAAAAACGAGCATAAATGTTTGCATATTAATTTCTTGTATAGCATAAATAAAAGTTGTATCTCTGTATTCGGAAGTTATAGGTCGCACGAGCCTTTAGCACGAAGTTCGAAAATATGATTTAGAATTCTAACTCAACGTTCATTCGTTCAGGGCATCATCGAACACCCAAATTCTAACTTTACACTTGCGAACTTGTGGCTGGACATCTTGTACATTTATTTTTATGCACACACAGAATGATGATGAATGACTAAATAAATGATATGAATACACAAATAAATGACGGCGGATTGAAGGAACAAGCGATAATTTAGCACGGTGAATAGTAACCGTCAAATATTCAAGTACTATAATTTATAATTGACACGGGTTACTTGCGAAATATTATGCATCTCTTTACATAGGAGAATAAAAACACGTTTAAAAATCAAGGGAGAGAGAAAGAATGCAAAGAGAAAAGGAACAAGAAGAATGGCAAGATAAAGCAAAAAAATCTAGCCATCCACTTAAACACATAAACGAATCTATTGATCTATCTATAACAATAAAATCAATATGTTAATAACTGATTGTTGTAATCATGTGCTAAGACATATGTACAAACACATATTATACAGAAAGGATGAAAGAAGAAGAGGCGATTTAAATACGAATTGAAATTAAAAAATAAGCCCAAGAGGAAGATGAAAGAGAGCTGGACACTGATATACAGTGTGTATACATATACATACTTATGTACATGGTACGATGTGACGAGGATTGGCATAGAGGGAAACTTGTATTGGTCGGATGGCTTCTCAAAACGTATGGTTAATTAGGCGTGGCTCAAGTCAATGTCAAGTCAGCCATAGGAAAAGTATACATACATAAGAAAGTCCAAGACTCGATTGTGATGAACCGTAAAGGATGGAGATTTATCTTGATGATTGTCGCTCTTCTTCTTCTTCATCTTGTCGATTGTCGATGTTGATGGTTTCAAAGTGAATTGACGTTTGGCCCTTGTATCCAAGTCACAAAAGTGTTCTTCTGTTATTCAAATTTATAACTACTTCCATGGTGTTGGTAAGCACTAAAGTGACAATTACAATAGATATGTATAAATCATAAAATAGCCATCAACCATTGACCATCCACATCCACATCCACAAAGAACTTAAAAATACTCTCTCGGCTCCCACTAACACACTTTTACACCATTTTTCCCAGCTCATATAACAAGCAACAAGCCCGCGCGGGGGCCCAGACAGACTCCAAACAAAAGAGAAACAAATATTATGGTTATAGATCGGACACAAACGGTTTATCAATTCTCTCTCTTTCTCTTTCTTCAATTGATTCGATTCATATGATTATGTGCATACACTTGTCTATTTACATGTACTGTGTAAAAATGTATAAAACTAGTTTGAAGCCATAAACAAATGGAAAGACAGTTGGCAGGGGCATTCAAAAATTCTCTCTTTCATTTCGCTCAACTATAAAAATACAAATAATATGCTTGCTGTGAAATTAACTTCAACATCAATGAGTAATTTTTTCGATTCTCGGACCTCCGTGCATGTATAATGGTGTATGTGTATTTTATGTATCAAATATGTCTAGTGCACGATGTATGCATTTATCTGTGGTCAACGTTTCTGAGTATTTTACTCATGTCCATTATTTATTTATTTCACATGTAATTTTTACAGAAGAATCATTACTAATACTGCTCTATAATCTATACCCTATGGAATAGCTTACAATGATGGTGATAACACGTCTAGGGACACTATGAAAAGCATCTTATCCACCAAGCTTATTCAATTATTATGGAGTTTACAACATCTACTTATATACAATATACATGTAAATCAAATATGCACCATTTTATTGGAGTTAAAAGCAACAGACCTGTTGTTTTTAAGTTCACTTTATAGCTGCTTTAGAGTACAACAAATTTTATGTCTCCACATAATTTAGTTTGATAGGCACTTATAACCTAGAGAAAGCTGAATGCTTTCTACCTAAAAGCCCTTGTAAGTCCAGAGG
>JAQIVE010001087.1:0-27891 GCA_034698285.1 Sminthurinus bimaculatus
AGAAATATTATAAATCTTTCACACATACTTTTCCGAGAAACATAAATTGATGCACCTCAATTTCTTGGCAGAGCTCTTTGACTTCGAAAAATTTCAAGAAAGTTGAAGTATTAGACTTGACTGAAAAACGTAGTCAAAATTTTTTGGATCTTTACGCTCATATTGGGGGACTTTGGAAAAAGTTTTCGTAATACTGTCGCAACCATGAATCGATCTCCCCAAAACACATCTAAAATTGTAAGTAATAAAATCGCCTTAAACGTCGTTTTACAAATTCTTGGAGATCTACAAGAACTTTGGTGGAAAGTTTACATACAAAAAGGTTGAAATGTTAGAGTCGCACATTTTAAAATTCTGGAAGTCGCCACAACATTAACGGAGACGGCGTGGAGTCCGCGAGGTCCTGTCGGAGAAGTCGCTCCGAGACTTCGAATAAGTTAAAAAAGTTGAAGTATTAGACTCTAATGAAACCCGTAGTCAAAAATTTGCTCATCTATACGATCAACGTGGGGGGCATCAAAAAAATTTTAGGCATACTTCCCCCGGAACCATAGACTGATGATCCTTAAACTCCTGGTTGGGTTCCAAAACTTGTTCAAACATGTTCAAAAATACTGAAGTATTATAATACGCCTCAAACGCGTATTTAAAAAATCTCAAAGGTACATATATAAGCAATTTGAGGCTGTCAAAAATAGTTTCGCGGATTCCCCCGGAACTATGGGCGAGTTTTACAAACTCATCGTATGGCTCCGGGACTTAGATATAGCAATGAAAAACATTGAAGTATTAAAAATGCCTATTTTTTCTCTGCGCTTTCCGATCTATTCGGGGGACATGTAAAACTTTCACGCATACTTCCCCCGGAACCATGGTCGTCGTTTTCTCTCGCATTGTGACGTTGTTTTAAGTTAAATGATGATGCAAGCATCGTCGACCTCATCAATGTAAACCTGAAGAATCCACAAAATACTCTCTGTCATTCACTTTGGTTTCACTCTGAATTATACAGTACAAGTTTACGTCATAAATGCTGCCTTTCTTACGCACAATCTTTTCCTCGAGCTTAAAACTAAAAAGACTCGTCCGTTTGCCTACCACTAATGACAATTTGTATTTATTCACTCTACATCTCCACTTGCAGTTGAAGTGCAAACTCGCTCCAAAACCAGTTTTTGTCTTCTTCACACCAATTCAACAGGAGTTGAATTGAGTAGTTACCGAGAAAACAGTTTTTACACGACCGCGCCAGAATTTACATGGAAAAGAAAAAGTTGTCGAGATGCTTGATTAATTATTCTGCACTCGATCGCAGCTCTTAAAAATCCTACAAATTGGGTGCGAAACAACAAAGACTAATCAATTTCATTCTTGCGCTTCCAGCGGCACAATCACACACGCAATCTAGATTTGTTTTACATCCTCCTACATCATCATGATTTATTTTACCGTTCCAGATGCACACCTATCTCAGGGGCTGGTTACAACCTTTTATTTTGTCTGCGCGACCTTTTTTCTGCTCTTTACTGTGCTACGGATCCGAAAGAATGGAGAGTCTCAAAAGAACGATAAAAAATGCCGAGAGGCACCAGGTCAGACTACACACATTACATTTTTTGCCCTTTCAGTCATATTTTGGAGAGTTCGAAAACATGTTTTGACAATTTTCAGCATTTTTTGGTATTTTCTTTCAGGTCCTTTCGCACTCCCAATTTTAGGTCACCTCCCTTTTCTGGGCAAAGAAGGGCACAAAACGATAATGAAGTGGGGCGAGACCTACGGACCACTCATTACGGTTCGTTTCGGGAGCATGAAGTGAGTGTCCAAATACATGTACATAAATGATTAAAAAATGTCATTTGAACTACCAATTAAAAATCTTACTTGTTTTTGGCCTCTCCTTTTAATAGAGCGCTAGTGATCAACGACGCCAAGTTGATAAAAGAGGCCTACAGCATGCAGGCGTTTTCCGGTCGTCACTCAATTTTCGGCAAATTGTCTTCCGGTGCTAAAGGCGTTGCTTTTGCGGGTTCGGAGGCGGGAGTCGAGCAGCGATCCATGATCTTTCGACACTTGTACGAATTCCGGAAAAACGGAACATCGACCGAGGATCAAATTCAGGAGGAAGTCCGGGATTTTATGGAGAAGCTGGAAAAAATTACGATTGCGCCAAAGGGAGAAAAAACAGGAAAGTCTACAATGAGCACTTCAAACAAGAAAACTGCGGAAGGAACACAAATCAGCGGCTTTTTTCATCACAACGTTACGAACGCCATTTGGAAAGTGCTGACGGGCATCACGTTTGAAGAGAACGACGTCCAAATGAGATCCGTCTTCAGATCCCTCCAGCAGTAAGTATACTTTTTCTTCTAAATTTCGCAGGCTGGCTTTACATCATGATAAATTATCTCTACAAATTT
The DNA here is from genome assembly GCA_034698285.1 of Sminthurinus bimaculatus. Classification (NCBI taxonomy): domain Eukaryota; kingdom Metazoa; phylum Arthropoda; class Collembola; order Symphypleona; family Katiannidae; genus Sminthurinus; species Sminthurinus bimaculatus. The sequence continues at coordinate 2,421 of JAQIVE010001087.1, forward strand.
AAAAATATTCTTAGGGCGACTTATTCCGAGACGCCGTACGAGGACATTGCGCTTCTCATCCCAAAATTCGGCTCGTGGTTCCCAAGTCTGGATTTAAAAGTTCACCGATTTAATGAGGCCACCGAGTTTGTCCGCCAAAAGATTTTCCAGCACAACCAGACTCGAGTTCCTGGACTACCCCGGGACTTTACCGACGCTTATCTTGACCGAGTTGACTCTACTTCGGACAAAAACTCGACTCTTCACAAATCTCGTAAGCATATTCTCCAGCCAAATTAAATTTCTTGTCAAATTTTTAAATTTTGATTCTCCTTGAAAAAAATTGAACCTCCCGTCTTAAATTCGTTTCAGAGGATTTTCAAGCCGTGACGACTCGGGATATTTTTGTAGCCGCCCTGGAAACGACGTCGACCGCCCTGGAATGGACAATTTTGAACCTGGTTCAAAACCCGCAAGTCCAGTCAAAGCTGAAGGCAGAGGTCGACGCCGTTGTGGGATTTTCCCGTCTTCCCGCCCTTTTAGACAGACCTCGGATGCCCTACCTTGAATCGGTGATTCATGAGGTGAGACTCAACATAAGCAAACGTTTTTTTAATTTTATGAAGCCATGGTTTACAATGACTATTTGTACTTTTCTACTTTGCAGGTTTTCCGAATGACCCCGGTCATTCCGCTGATCGTTTTCCGCGGGTCCATCGAAGACGCGACTTTCCACGGCCATTTTGTTCCAAAGGACACCGCGATTATTGCAAACATTTACGCCGCCCATCACAACCCCGACGTTTGGGATGAACCGGAGAAATTCAAGCCAGAGCGATTCCTCGAGCCCAGTGGGGAGCGACTCAAGAAAGTAGAGGATTGGGTTCCTTTTGGGTGGGGCAAACGCGGATGTCCAGGACAGGGTTTCGCCCGCGATCAACTGTAAGCCGGAAATTTTCTAAGCAGTTTTTAACTTTGTGCGCAACTCTTTAATTAACTTTTTACTCAAAGGTGGAATTTTATCGAACTTTTTTCGTTTCAGATTCCTTTACATTTCAAGCCTTGTCCAGAGATTCGAGTTTCTTCCCTGTGAAGGAACTCCGAAGGGCCCAGAGGCCAAAGTTGGATTTCTCGCATGCCCTCAAAATTTTCGAGCACTTATCCAACCCCGACAGACCTGATTTATATTTTATCTTGTTAATTTTATTTATTTAGTGCATATTTTTGTATCATATGTAAACTAGTCAGATGAACAAGTGAATAAAAGCTGCGTTTTAATTCAAAATTGTCTTTTTAATAATTTAATTTTTTTATTGAAATGTTCTGCAACTTGTCTTTTTCAGATTCATTCGTTCTTTGCAGATACAGGCAAAGAAACTTCTTTTGCCTATTATTTCCGTAAACATCAGAGCATATTTTAATATAAATTCAACAAGCCCCAAATTTTCTTGAAAAAGCACAAACTTAAATGGGGAAGGACAGAAAAAACACCCAAACTTTCAAACAAGGCAAATTTTACTTTTAAAATCTAAAAAAAAACAAATTTTATCTCGAGCACAGTAAAAATAACAAAAACTTGCACAATATGCATAAATTCAATTATAAAATTTGCTTCATTTTTTATTCAAATCAAATTACTTTCAATTTTCCAACAATCTGCGTTTTATTACATAAAATAAATAAACAAGTTAATTTATACAGAAACTAATTCCCAGAACTTTATCCGCCGTTCCAAATCTGGTGCGAGTTGCCACCTCGGCTTTTCAGTCAGTTCAAAAAATCCTAGAGGTCCTTTCGCTTCCAGGCTGTTGAATCTCTCTCCCGCAAACTCCAACGTGAATCTGCAAAATCCGCCAAAAAGATCCCAAAATTAAAATCACTACACCAGTAAAATTGAAAAATTAAAGCGAAAATAATTGGCTGTTTACTATTTACCCGTATACAAAGTCTCGGATGAACCGGACGAACTGTTTGGAAAACTGAAAATCCGGATGATCCTGGCCCACCCAAAAAATGTTGGGCATGTAAAACTCCATGACGAGTTCGTCTCCATGGCAAACACCGTAAGATTTTTCCCGGTGATTACCCAATACATTCTTCCCCACCCACTTTTGAACGGTGTAGACGAAGAGTTCAAGAAGCACCGGAAGTCGGCGGGGCAGGCTGATCAACATGTTGAAAAAGGATGGCCCGGGTCTATCATAGCGGTAGAAATAGGTGGGGGCATACTGGGCGTGGAATTTTGCCGCCTGTCCAGTTTCCACACTGAACCACCTGTCCGTCAATAGTTGGGTCAGGGCCGGGAACGCGGACATCCCGTCGATCCGGGAGAAGTCGGAGAAGTAAAAGTCGCGGATTTCATCCGCCGAGATCATTTCCTTCGGGGACAGGAGCAGCTGCGTCCTGGAAAATTCTGGCCAATTGTTTTGGACAAACTCGCGGTAACTTTCATTCGTGTAAAAATCTGCAGGGTTCAAAAAAATACAAAACTTTTTAATCTGCAGCTGAATTGAGAGAAAAATAGGTCTTATTTTTAAACATGGAAAAAGACTGACGTCTCGTGACGATGAGCCCTTCATCCTTATTGTACCCGACGAGCCACGGGACACGGCTAAAGTTTCCCGCGCGAACCAAATCCAGCGGATGGGCGGGCAAAAAAGTTTCCTCGTCCAAAATTGTCTCGACCGTTGGCACAAAAACATCTGACTTGTCATGGACAACGTTCTGGAAAATTCCAATACAAATTTTTAAAAAACGAGACGATTTTTGAAGTAAAAAAACTAAAGCTTTTTGGCTCACAAGAAAAGGTCGATGAGCCTCGAGCAAATCGGTCACTTTGAGGGCCCTCAGACAGTTGACCATTTCCAGAGAATTTGACGTTGGGCACTTGAGGGCAGCAGCAAACTTTTGGGCCTGGCCCCAGGGGTCATCCATTAGAGCCCAGCTGCTGATGGCCGTCCCGCTTTGTGATATGGCCCTCGAAATGAGTCCTTTATTGAGTGGGGACAGCATTTGGTAGTGAACACAGGAGGCCCTGCAAGTTTTTAGAAAAATTCCCATTATAATATCTAAATCTAGAATCGCATCCAATTCTGCTCTAATTTTTTTAATCACCCCGCAGAAACGCCGGCAATCGTCAGTCTCTTTGGGTCCCCTCCAAATTTGGCCGCATTTTCATGGGCCCACTTGAGGGCAATAGACTGGTCCCGCAGACCCATGTTGCCCCTCACTCGTCCATCTCCCGTCGACAGGAAACCCAGAGCTCCCACTCGATACTGAATCGTCATAAAAACGACGTCCTCATCCATAAAATAGTCTGGTCGGAAAAGGCGGGAGGTCCCGCTCACAAAATACCCGCCTAAAATTCAAAAAATATAGTTTCTGAATTTCTGTCTTCTGAATTTTTAAGATGAGTGAACAAAATTTGACAAAAAATTGAGGATTTTTCAAACATACCGTGAATAAAGAATACGACTGGGACGAGAATACCGCGCTTTCGGACTTTCTGTGCAAAAACATGAAGGATTTATTTTTCTTCGTCTTGTTGTAACAATGAAAAAAGTGTTTCTTCGAAAAAATGTGTTATTTACCTCTGGCACATGAACATTGACAAAAAGACAGTCCTGAAAAATAAAAAAGTAGACATTTTATATTTTTGCTGCAAAACAACAGATTTTTAAGAATTTTTCGTCAAAAAAATGATATTTTGAAAAACTGTACTTCGCTCCCCGTGGTAGTTTCAAGGAAGAGATCAATTTGAGCACAGTCGGCTCCGTAAGCGTCTGCTGGTCGGATTCCTGCCCACTTTTCCGCCGGCACTGGACTCTGTTAAATATTTTGTACCTAAAATTAAATGTGACAACTACTCACGCGCCATTTTTGCAAATGTACAGTAAATGTTGGTTAAATTTCTTACGGCAAAACGAAGCGGTCCCACCGGTGCTTTGGCGTACCTTCAGCAAAAAAAGACAAATTAAAACTCAAAATCCTTTTCAAATTTTATCACAAAAAAACGAGTTAAAAAAGAAAATGTTTACATACGGGATTCCGAGCCACTCGTAAAAAACTTGGCCGTCTCTTGACCGCGACTGAATCCCACGAATTTTTCCCGCCGTGGTGGAAACAATTAATTGAGAATCATCTAGCTGATCAAAGTACCTCCCGTTCTTTGATATCAAAAACCCGAGTCCAACAGCCAAAATACCGACGGCTAAGGCAACACAAGCATGAGCCATTTTTTGCTTCAGCGTTCACCGTCTCCTTGTTTTACTTAAAAAAATAAAGGAAACTTGGCCCAATAGTTTTTACACGATGGAAGTAATGCAGTCGCACAAAGGATTCCATGGAAACGGAGGCGGAATCGATAGAAAATGCAAATGTTACGAGGAAAATGTTGCAAAATTATATTGTAAAGTATTTTTTGTTGCGAAATAACGTGGAACGTGGAATGGACTGTGCAAAAGGAGAGAGACTGGAATGAGTGCAAAATGTTAAAGTTTGTTTGAGTCTCTCTCTCTCTCTGTGGTCTGCTCTTTTCCTCTGGGCCCACTCGCCTGACGTCAAAACCTGTTGACCTTGGATTTTTCTCTCACTCCCTCTCCGTCCATTCTCAACCTTTTCCATTCGGCGTTCATAAATATATGCACACATAAATACGCTCAGTAATGTGCATTGTTTGGTTTCCTTTTTATTTCAAGCTCTGTGCAAAATCTCCCTCTAAAACTAAGGATGTCTAATGTACACATAAATAAAGTACTACAAAAGTGCAATATTTTATGTCCGCAGAAATGCGCAAATTCTAAAATGTACACGATTTGCTCTTTAGTTTTTCAATTTTTTACAAAATTCTTTATAGCATTTTTATGCATTTTTTCTGAATTTTTTGAACACTAAATACTTTTGATTTGTCTCTCCACTTTCTGCATTTTTAAAACTTTAAATTTTAAACATAATAAAAATTCGCAGTATCGCCACGTGGCAAAAATACAAAAACTTTTTACAGAACTTGTTTACTTATTTTTTCTGCACAGAACAGCTGAAAAATGGATACACTCAAGAGTGTATCCATTATCCAGTATCGAGAGGAAAAACGAAGAGATTGTTGTAGAATTTGAAATGAGATGCAATTTTGTGTGCAACCAGCAGCTTTTTTGTATGCAGTTAGTATGCATATATATCCTCCTCCTATTCCCTGGAACTCTTTGAATTAACGCGACGTAAACTCGTAAATAAAATGCTCGCAAATTAACAAGTGAAGCGAAACTCGCCAAAAAAGAATAATTATTATGATTGCTTTTTTACTTTACTTGGAAAGCTGCTTGCTCTTGCTGTTTGCTTTCGCTGTAATTCATCACCTCTTGAATATTTATTTTTTAACTACTAAAAAATAGTCCAGCGTCAATAAATTATTGCGAGGAAAGCGCTGCCGTAATTTAATCTATCTGATTCTCGGTAATTTTTAAAAATAATGTTCAAAATTAATTATGGCATTTATCGTAACAAGTTTTTTAAGCTGATATCACCGAAAAAATGAACCAAATGCAGTATGTAGTAAATAAATCGTAGAAACCGTTCCCAGAACTAAAATTGAATTGGAATGGCAACAATAAATTCTAGAGTATTTCTTCTTTTTGTCTCAATTTAAGGTCGAGTGCTCGTTGAATTGTTAATCACGTCCGTCTGCAACTTTTTATTTTCCTGCTAAATTCTGGCGTGGTCTTATTAACTAAAACCCTTTTCTCGGTAAAATCTCAGCTCAATTACTTTGTGCAGAAGACAAAAACTGGTTTTGGAGTGAGTTTGCACTTCAAGTCCAGTGCAAAAGGATGAAGACGGACGAGTCTTTTTGCTTGTACATAAGCTCGAGGAAAATATTGTGCGTAGGAAAAAGAGCAGCCATGACGTCATAATTTTGTACTGTATAACTTTATAGTCTTACGAAAGGAATTGAGGAGAAAGACAAAGAACTACGGAATTTTTAGTAGCTTGTTCAGATGAAAGTTGACTTTAAAAGCTGTAACAAATTGATGACGTGAATTTCTACAGCGATTTGCTTTGGCGCTCTATGATAAAACGACGGCTGCATCAAGTTTTTGACCACCAGTACTAAAAGGTAGATCAAAATGAACAATACTTTTCTTTGCCGTCGATTCACAACTTTTGCCTTGAAATGGCTCCTGACGCTGATCATCCTCACACTTTCCCCTTTAATAATAATCGTTGCACTTTTTCTAACTTCCACCCGTCAACTCTTGACATGTTGGGCCCGTTATCGGCGCCCTGACCTCGGCTCTTTCCTCGACGGGCTGGACAGCATCATCGCGGCAGATTCACCCTATGAAAACCCAGCAGCGAACATTTCATATGTTGTCAAAGTCCAAGGGCGCGTTGAATTGGAGAGGTTGAGAGCCGTCGTAAAAACCGGGATCGGCAAAATCCGGGATCTTCGTTATACCAACTCGGGGGAAGACAAAAGAGAGAACAGAAAAATAAAACTGGAGCAGCATTTGACAAGTTGGGCGGGTTTTTCAGTGTGGGCGGACGAAGAAAATTTTCAAGTGGACGACCACGTCCGACTGTTTAGCAGCGAGGAGCTCAACGCCCGGGTGGGTCACGGCCACGGTCACGGTCACGATCACTCGCTAGTCAAAGTGGGAATCCCGGATCGGGAATTGGAAGACCGAGATTTGGCCGATTTGAGTCATCAGCTCATCCCGATTCCTTACCCCGAGAAAACGTCGCCTTGGGAAATTCTTCTTCTTTTACCCTCAACCAACTCATCAGGTCACGGTGACAAAGGGTTGGAGGACGATGGCAACGTGACCTCGTTTTTGATCCTTCGGTGTCATCACGCCCTGGCCGATGGCATTTCCTTGATTTCTCTCCTCTCGACCTTTGTTGACCAGCCCGACGTTTACAGTAAAACCATGACAAAATTTTCTACGGGCAGCATGGAGACACCTGTTAAAAATTGGATTTCCTGGATTTCCGACAACATTTTGGGACTTCCGGAATTCGTGGAGCACCAGCTGGTCCGGCGGGACGAGAACGTTTGGCACCCGCGGAATCCCGCTGTAACTCCCGGCTATCACCACATTCCCTTTGACGTTTCCCTGGACCAAATTCGAAGGATTCGTCGCCAGAATTTCACCACTCCTTCGGTGCTTCTATCAGCAACAGCTATCGGAATCCGGCGGTTTATGAAGACCCGGAAAATTTCCATCCCCGACGCAATTCATGTCAGCACAATTTTCGGGACGGAAAGAGCTTCTTATGAATTTACCAACAAATTGTAAGCCTGACATAAAAATTCATAAAAAATGAAAAAAGAATTCGAAAAGGGCCAATTTTAATTTGCACTTTTTTGAAATGATGTACAGTTGGATGGGTGCCGTGAGATTACCGCTTAAGGATGCGGGGAAATCCGAAACGGTGCTTAAAGAAATTGAGCGGGATTATCTGCATATGCGGTCGTCCCGAATGTCGGTGGTGGCCCGGACGCTGACCTCGTTTGTCGGTCTGTTTCCAAAGAAAGAGAGCGTCACTCCACTGCTCACGACAACCGGCCTCTGCACCAACGTCCCGGGGTTTGAAAAACCCGCCAGTATCACAGGACGTCGGATTGTTTCCATTAATGGAACCGCAAACCTTCCGTCCTCCATTCGTAAGTTCCACTTTTGAAGACACGAATTTTTATAAGGATTTTTTTGTATTCCAATTTATTGAAATTAAAATTCTAGAATTTTTGTTATTTTTTTCAGGGGTCGTTCTCTACTCATTTGGAGATTTGGACAAACTCAGTCTGGTGCTGGGAGTTAGTACGGAAATCGTAGCGGATTCAACGGAAGCCAAAAAACTAAGTCAACTAGTCCAGGAAGAGTTCACAAACCTGGAGAAACTCCTGCCACCAACTCGTGTTTAATATTTTCATTAAGTTTAATGTAAACACTTTATTTGTAAAAAAACTATGTAAATAAACAAATTTCTTTTAACTTTCACAAAAAACTAAAACGTAAGAGAAAAACGTTTATTGCAAAAACAAAAAAAAAGTAAAATAAATAGTCATGCAAAAGTTTTGTACTTTTAAAGGCACTTTTGACATCGGGCTTTGCAGTTAAAGGTTAAGATGGCATTTCTGTTTTTAAGCATAAAGGCTTATAGTTGGCTTTGAAATTTGCGAAAATTAAACCGGTAGTTTTAAGTAAACCCTCAGATTCAAATGGAAAAGATTTGAAGCATTTACAGTAAATTGTTAATCGTTTTTTGCTACACAAGAGAAAGATAATGACAACCCTGAGAAAAGAAATCTTCCGAATCTCACGAAAATTTGATGATATTTCATCGAAATCCCATGAAAGTCTGATTATATTACATCAAAATCTCATGAAAATTTGATGAAACTTGACAACTTTTGATGCAAATTTGACAGCTTGTTTTGATGAAATTTTTATGGTCTTTCATCAAAACCTCATCAAACTTTGATAAGATTTGACAAGATTGTCAATTTTTGCAGAAATTGCCATCAAAATCTACTCAAAACTCAAAACTGTTAAGTTTGTGAGAATTTTTGACCAGATTTTTTTACTAATGGTACTCCAGCTGTTTCCATGCAGTCGAAAAACAAAAACATTTTCTTCACAAAAAAGGTTTTTACATTTTGTCAAACAATCATCATTGAAGTTAGATTTGGTGGAAGGTAAAACGTAAAACATACACGTAGGAGTCACCAACAATACCAGAAATTTTGAAGTAAAATTGTTTTAATACTCAACAACACTTTTTATTTGCAACTTAATTCACTTAAATATTTACAAATTTTGTACAAGAATAAATCGTCAACTTTTTCGAACTTTTTCGCACTTTTTTCAAAAACTGACAGTATGGAATTGAAATTCGTCATCGTGTCGTGAACCCGGCGTCGATGGTGATGGCGGTTCCGTTGATAGCGGCAGATGCGGGACTAGACAGGAAAATAACAGATTCGGCGACATCTTCCGCCTTGACCTGGACCCCACCAATGACGCGCTCCATATACTTGGGCACTAAGTCCTGGACAACTTCTGACGGATAGTGACTCAATAAATCCGTCGCCACAACCCCGGGACGGACGCAGTTGACCCGAATCCCAAATTTCTCCAACTCTGAAGCCATCGATTTCGTCAAGTTGGTCACGGCGGCTTTTGAGGCGGAGTAGAGGGAGGCCAATCCGGTCAGGGCCACTTGGTCACCCTGAAACAAAAAAATTCAAAATAAACGTACCGTCAAATGTTATTCAAGTAAATCCAAAAAAATGTGATTTGAAATTAAAAACTCACAATCGACGAGATGTTGACGATGGTTCCCCGGTCAACTTTCTCCTGCACCATTTTTCCCGCCGTCGCTTGACTCACATTAATCAAAGCCTTTACATTTACCCCCAAAATTCTGTACAATTTTAAAAAATGTCAATGAATCACAATCTTTGTCTTTTATATTGTAAAAAAACTTAAACTGACAAAAAATGACGCACTTGTCAATTTCCTCGGGCGGGATGGTCAGAAACGGGAATGGCGCGGGAACGCCGGCATTGTTGACCACATGATGAATCAGCGGCAGGGACTCGAGGACTTTGCGGGTTTCCTCCCAATGACTCAAGTCCACCGGTAAAATCTGCACGCGCTCCGGGAAGTCGGTCTGGAGTTGCAAAAGGCGACTTTTGTCCTTTCCCAGAACAAAAACTTCCGCCCCCGCCCTGTGAAATCGCTCTACGATGGCCCGACCGATCCCTGGGATAAAGTTCCAAAAAAATGGATCTTGAATAAAAATTTCTGCAGATTTATAAAAAAAGTAGATTTTTTAGGCAATCGTATGTACCACGACTTCCGCCGGTGACCAAAACTCGGCGACCTGTGAAATCAAAGGGTGAAGAAGAAGCTATAGTTGCAGCCATGTTAAACTTTAGTGTGAATTGGATGGAGAGAGAGTAAATGCAATACAGTTTGAAAGTTGTGGATAGACTAAGGAGCAGCTGAGTACGTTGTGAGATCTTTATACAAAATCAACAGTAAAGCTGGCGGAAAGTGGTCGGACTTGTTTTGAGCTGAGCTTTAGAAAGAGATGAAGAGTGAAGAGATTTTTTACAATGGAAATGCAGCTGAATCACTCGCAATTTGTTTTCTGACGTCAGTTCCCACTGAAATGCAATCTTTGTTGTCGTTACGCACTTTTTATTCCTCAGAATCCTTATGCCAAAAAAAACAAGTTCCACTAGATTTTGAAGTTTACTTATTTATTTACAACTCTCATAATTCAACAACCTCAAAATTCAAGAATTTCCATATAAAAATATCAAGGAAGCTTTTAGTATTATAACATTTTTACTAGTAAATAAATTAAAGAGGAAGAAACTCCAGAAAACCCGGAAAAACGGAAAAGTCCCGGATGGTCAAAGGTCAGCCCCGTAAAACTGGACCATGTCGAGCAAATACTGGACATCCTTTAAGGACAGCGCTGAGTGCGCACAGGCCAACACCAAATACGTTGAATTACTGCCAGCCGGCTTCTTCGTCGCCAACAGAACTTTTTTGCCCTCCGTCATTTTCCTCACAATTTCATGTGTCACCTTTTAATTAAAGCACAGAATTTTTAAAATTTGACCGAAAATGATCAAGGTTTTGTTGAGGATTTTGTTCTTTTTCAAAAATGTTACTCACGGTCTCGATTTTGTGGGAGAGTACACTAGAATCAGCCTTGGACTCATTGACTAGGTGGCGGAGTCTCGGCGGGATAAACTGGAAATTTATGTGCGTGCTTTGTGGGGGACCCGCCAATCGAAATGCGTCGCCTCGGCTTTCAATTTCCTCGGCAGCCTTGGCCGTCAGTTCGTATCCGTAGTCCACGTGACGTCCGAAATTTAAAAGTCCCTGTTTCACAAAATTTTATGAATTTATAATCTTGAAAAAAATTCTAATTCAAGCGCTGTTTTTGAAATTTTATTTTTGAAAATTTTTTGTTACCTTGGCTTTCCACGTAAACCAGAGTTTGAAGACCCCGGATCGCCCGTCAGCAAAGGCGTTGCTAAACTGACCTATGAAATTTGGCCTTTTGGTCACCAGGATTGAGCTCTCGCGAACGACACCGAGGACTTTGTGAGCATTTAAGTTGAAAGAGTCGCTGCGCTCAACACCCGCCAGTTTTTTCTGCCGTAGCTGAGGATTTGAAGACATGAGCGTGGGGCCGCCGTAACTTCCGTCGACGTGCATCCACATCCCGAATTCTTCACAAATGTCGGCAATCTCGTTCAGGGGGTCCCATGACCCGAAAACGGTGGAGCCCGAAGTTGCGGTCACAAAAAACGGGGTATGACCTTGGTCCAAACTTTTCAAAACGGCGGATCGCAAGGCCCTGGCGCACATTCGTCCGGTTTCGGGTTCAGTCTCAATTTGGATGCAGTTTTCCAGTCCAATGCCCATGAAAAAGGCGCCCTTACTTGTTGCCCAGTGACCGCCGGAACTGACAAAGGCCACAAAGGTCGGATTCCCGGGTAGTTCACCAAAGTTGTTTGCTACGATCTTTTCCTTCTGTTTTCGAGCCATGGCCATGGCGAGTTGAATAGCTGCTGAGCCGCCGGGAACGACCAACCCGTCACCATTTTCACCCGGGTAACCAACCAACTTTCTGACTGCCCGGGTCAACTCCTGCTCCATCAGAGTCATTGGATGCTCCGGCTTTTCCGGTTTTGAAGGACAGTTGACCACTGGAACTATGTAGTCTGCCATAAGAGAGTAGGGGTCATATCTGAAATTTTTTCAAAATTTCAAAACAAAAATTGAAATTTTTTTATTTGAGCGTTTAATGTGTAAAAAAATTTTTAAAAAAAAACTAAAAAAGGGAACTCACCCTTGACTGAGGGTGTAGTTGAAAAAGGGGTGGGAGAAATGAGCGCTGTATTTGTTGATGTTGCGGATGATTTCGAAAAAACCCACCTCGGATTTTACTCCCTGGTCGTTCAAGCTGAAGTCGAATTCCCGGGCAAGATTTTCGGGGGTGAGAAAATTGAGCGGAAGAACTCTGTCCCCGTCCCGCTCATCTTCCATGTAGGTCAATTCGGTCCGGACAAATTCAAGGAAGCGGGCCAAAAATTGTCGGCTTTGAGAATGATCCGAATCGGAGGTCAATGTTGACTTACATTGCTTTGGAATCTCCGATTTCTTTGAATTATCTTGGTGGAAATTTTGAATCTGGTTTTCCTGAACTGGGCGCAAAACATCCCAAAAATGTTTTCCCAAATTTTCTCCGTAAAACTCAATTGCATCCAGCAAGTGGGATACCCGAGACTCGTCCAGTTGCCGGGCGTTACTCAAATTCATGACAAAAAACGGGGTTTTGACCCCAGGAAGATTCTCCACTGAAATTGACATGACCCCTGCTTCCTCGATATTCTTTTGTAACGTTTGTGTAAACTGTGGACAAAGCACCAAAATTTTAATCACTTTGTCTCAAATTTTGAAAAATTTTAAACAGTTGCAAAAAGACACCCAAAATTTAAAAAACCTCACCCTGGACTTTTTTAGAATTTGCTCGACCCGGAATTTTGGGAAACCCCTCAGAGATTTTGGAATGTAGTAAAAAGCCACCTGGCAACTGTCAGCTTTTCGGGTAATCAGGTGAAACGATCGGCTGGTTCTTTGGCGGGTTTTAATTTCGGAAATGACCGATGCCTTCAGCTTGTAAGCACAGTCGACCTGCCCGGCTAAACCTTTTTGACCCTTAAATTGACAAAAAAGGTGTAATAATAAGTAAGTGTAAAATAAGTAATTCTTCACAATTTTTGAAATTGTTTAAAAAAATTGAAAATTTTTGAAATTATTTTTGGACTTTTGCTTACTTTTGCCTTCCACATGAGCCAGATTTTGAGGATTTCGGGCCGACGGCTGCACTGGAGAGTAGAATCCCCGTTGTCAAATTTCTGGTTGTCATAGAGACCGCCCCGGGCAAAAACGTACGGGGCGTCGTACCCAAAAGTTTTTTTCATGACCCCTGACTCCCGGGTGACTAGAACGCAGGAGGCTTTTGGAGCCCCAAGTCGCTCCAGATTCCAAAGGAAGGAGTCTGACCTGAAAAATATTTTCAAAAATTAAAATTTTCAAAATAAAATAAAAAATGTGGAGGGCACCAAATTTGTTTTTGAAATTTCATTTTTACTTTTCAATTCCTTGAAGTCGATGTCTGTGGTTGGCCGACAGAAAATTTGAGCCTGCTAGTCCTCCATCCACGTGCAAGTGCAATGTATATTCTGCCGCAATTTCGGAAATCCGGTCAATGGTGTCAATCGACCCTAAAATGTCGGTTCCTGGAATTTTCAAATTTTTTTTTTAAAATTCAGAAATTCAAAAAACCGTTCCATGATTTGTGACTAAACGTCATTGACTTACCCGCAGTTGCAATGATAAGGAAGGGCTGAAATCCTTGGGCTTGAGCCTCAATGATCTGCGCCTCCAGATCCTGGACATCCATCCTCCCGTTCCGGTCAACTTTGACCCTTCTACAGGCGCCTTTGCCAAGTCCTGAAAAACAAAAAGTTTTCAGTTCAAATTTTCGAAATTTTAACCCCAATTAAAAATCCAGATTTCAAAGTTCAAAATCGTGCTGACCTTCCCACTGACAATAGATCTCGTGCTGAAAATTGGCGTGGGCGGAAACAAACATAACCGGTGACCTCCCGCCCGCCAGTCCAGAATTCCCGAGTCTTTTCCAATGCGGGAATTTTTTCTGTAGCGCCACCTGCATTGCATATCCATTACCTGCGGCGGCTCCCGGAACGATCATGCCGTCACCATTCCCGTCTTTGTCATATCCGATACCCGCCCGGACCTTTTTGCCCACTTCCATCTCCATCAGTATAAACACGGGCGACAGACTGTAGATGATAACGATCGCTGAAATCGCGGTGCCGAGCCAGTCTCCAACTAAACCGTATTCGTCCACTCTGGAAAATTTCAAAAAAAAAACCAAAGTCATTTTACAAATTCTAAAAACCGATAATTTTGCAAAATGACGAACTTTGACCTAGGATCTTACCCGTTGCCTCCGTTTCGATCCAGATTGTACAGGGTGGAAGTGGAGCGGGAGTTGGCCGACTTCAAAATTTCCCGGGCAATCTCCAACAGTTCTTCATGGCTTGTTGATTCAAGAGCATTATCCAGCGAAAAATCCCGCCGTCTTTTTGAAAACCGCGGATTCATTTCTTGTTTCATTTGTTTGACCTGAGAAAAATCGGCAATTTCCAAAATGGAACGAAAAATTTGTTGATAAAGTTTGTCGTGAAGTTCCGGGATGGAGGTCGAGACAAAATCCGGGTAACTTGACCATTTTTTCGGGGGGATCGGGCACAGAGTTTTCTGTCTTTTACAGTTGTTGTTCATTGTGTTTTAAAAAGAAAAAATTCCGGAAAATTTTTAATTGACTTGAATTTTTTTAGTGTTGATTTTATAAAGTTTCTGACGTTGATTTATTTATTTATTTATGAAAATTGCTTGGTTCTTGTTACACCGGAGCCTAAAACGTCTCTTCAACACCGAGTTTGAAAATGTTGAAGATCGCTGAGGGTCCTTCCATTATATTAGTACCGAAGAAAGTAGAAAAAGAGTTCAAATTCTCAAGAAAATATTTGCACGCACTTTTCTCTCTAGACTTTGAATCAAAATATGACGGCAACTTCACAGTAAAATTAACTCATCAATGTTCATTTCAAGAGGGCAATTATGCAATCCCAGTTTTTACATCCCCCTCATCAGTATTCCTCGGACCAGTTCAGAAACATTTAAATCATTTTACTTACTTGGAAGGATTTTTGTGTATGATTTATTCAACTCTATTCTTTTTTTTCTGACGTCAAGTTCTTGTAACACTTTATAAACTCCTAAAATATTATTGCTTACTTTTCTTTGTATTATTCGGCAAATTTTGCTTTTTTCCTTCTTTCTCCGTATTATGCCCGAGAGACCCTGATTTACGAGTTTACTTTGTGCCAATTTGATGAGTTCCAGGGAAGAGGAGTACAGAAGCTGGTGGTCAAACATACAAATGCAAAAGTGCATTTCAATTTGTATGTATGCCGTTGCCTACTTTTTTCCTGTACGCGTGCCGTTTCTCGCAACTCATTAAAAACGCACAACTTGATACACAGTACACTGTACACTGTAATGTGTGGATGGTGAGAGAAAAAAAACAGGAAAACAAGTTCTGTTACAAGTTTTTGTGGCTGTTACTACGAATCTTAGCAAAGGGTTTAAGCTGTGAATCTAAATGCAGAGATGAGGGTGAAGAATCTCAAGTTGAGAGAAAAGTAGATAGATAAAAATTTCCAAAGAAATTGTCGTTGACGTTCAAAGTGCAAACGAGTAAAATTATGATATATCGGTAGTTATAATGATTGGGGCGTCTCGCCCTCTAAATTCATGGTATATATAAATACTCAATTAAAATCTACTTTTGTAATCACTTGAAATTTTTATCTCCTCAACACTCTTAACTCCAATACGGAATATTTTCCACACGTTTTTATTGTATTTCTTGACCAAGTTCTCTTCTCTTTGAAAGAATGCTGATCTTCCTCTTTGCCCTTTTGTCTCCTGTTCTTCTGCTAACGACTCAAGCTGATGCGGACGCCGACGCTGATGCCAACTTTCAGTCCGGATTGGTCCAAAATCCCACGGGAGAAAAAACCGGACTTGGCAATGTAAATATCAAAATTTGTTCTCCTTTTTGGAAAAAACTACATTTTTTCAATTATAAAGATTTTTGGGAAATTTTAGGCAATTTATTCGACTTTTTACTCATTTTCTTTAAAAACTAGGAGACGAATGGAGATTATGATTTGGAGAGTTGGGAAGCGCCTTATTGGATTCGAAAAAATTATCCGTAAGACGATTACGATTAATCAAATCTAAAATGGACATTTTTAGTAACGAATTCTCTTTATTTTTAACGGGGTTTTTTGCTTGTTGTTTGTAGATATTATTTGTCGGGATATGACCTCGAAGGACGACCAGTCTGGGCCTGTGAATTTGGGTAAATATCATTTAATTTTTTTAAAAAAGTCGAAATTTGGATAATTTGTTTCACTCAATAATTTTGTTTATTTGTATCAGGCGATGGGACGTGAGAAAAATTGTGGACAGTGGGATCGAGACGGAGCAAATTTTTGAAAAGTACCACAAACAGTTTTTTCATCGAGTTCAGAAAAGTATTTCAAAATCCAAGGATGAAGTTTTACCCGAAGGCTTAACGTCGGGCGAAGAGAAACAGCAACCGTTGTCCTGGGTTTTTATTATGGACATGGCTGATTTTAATGTTCGTCAACTGCGCTCCCCAAAAGGTAGTTTTTAGTTTAATTTTTCGAAAAAAATATGAATGCATAAGTTTCATAATTTTTTGCTCTTAAATGATTTGTTTTTTGCATTTTTGTCCAGCCGTCGCCTTCTTTCTGAAATTAATGAAGATTGTGGACTTGAACGCGAAAAATATGGAGCATGGATTCTGTGTCAACGGTAAAAAGATTTTTTCTTTTAATTTTGTTTAAAAAAAAACTTGAAAAGTGTTAAACATCTTCAATTGAACTTGGAAAATTGATAATTTTCAGTTGATTTTGTGGCCCACTCTTTCCTCAACCTGATGCGTCCAGTTTTGGGTCAGACTTTACAAAAGGTGGAGATTTTTGGAACGGTTCAGTCCAAATGGGTGACAAATATTTTGCGAGCGATCCCGCAATCAAGTCTTCCTGTCTTTTACGGCGGGTCAAAAAGTCACAAACCTCTGGCGGTTTATGGATAAACAATGATTAAATTATTTGAATAAAAACCTTTTGAAAAGTTACCTAGTCTAAGATCTTGATCTGTTTTGTACTGTACGTTTATAAAGTTGCACTTTTTGTAAATAAACTATAAAACACAATTTTAATTTTTCAAAGTTTACCATTTTTAATTCATTTTAAATGCATCTTATAATTGAAAAAATAGCGATAAAATAGACGATAGCAATTCAAGGAGAAAAAATAAGCGATTTGGGCCGGTTATACTATACATAAAGTATCATAAAGACCCTTACAAAAAACTTATCGAATCTTCATGATATTTCATCAACATTTCATCAAAAGTTGATCAAAAGAAAGATAAGATTTTCGAATAAAAAATCAAAGAAAGTCGAAATTTCATGAAATTTTTCCAAGATTTTTTTCTAAGGGGACGAACTCTTTCCCTCAGAAAACATCTGGTCAGAAATCTTGTGAAGCTTTGACACGAATTCGGTCGAGCATTTTACCAATTTTGATCAACTTTTGATAAAATTTTGATGAAACAGCATCTTATCAAAAATGGCAAGTCCTTACCACTATCAAATTTTGATGAAATACCGTAAAAATCTCATCAAAAATTATCATTCTTCTCAAATTTCATCAAAATCTCATCAAAAGTTGTCATTCTTCTCGAATTTTAACAAACTCATCAAAAATTGTCATTCTCCTCGAATCTCATCAAATTTTCATGAATTATCATCAAAATTTCATGCGATCATGATGAACTATTATTAATGAGGTTTTAATGAATTATCATATACATTTCTGCTCTGACGTGCACTGCGATCTGTTCATTTGTCTCATACAATCCAACTATTTGTAGATTAGAATCATCAAATTGTTTGTCCATCCTTTCGAAATAATTCATTTCCCTAGAAAACTAAATTTTTTCAATAAACTAGGATGAGAAATTTACTCAACTTAAGTTTTACGGAGTCAAAAGCTCGGACTTTTCTTGCATAATGAATCTTTCGCAGGATAGAAGACAAGAAAACAATCTCAGCTTTAAAGAGAGAGAGAGAGAGATAGAGAAAGAAGAATCACATTCTGACCTTAGTTCCTTGTTTATTTGATAACAGAAGCTGATTTCGAGTTTAAGACTAAACTTACGCACTTCAATCTTAATTCATATCCAAAACTGGTTGGATAAAAAACGTCTCCGGATTAGCGAGAGAAAACCAAGAATTAGAATTTTCTTTTTCACTAACCTATTAATCATAAGTAGGTGGCAGATTTTCCTTCAATTGCTTACTCTGCTCCAAAGAAACTGACGTACATAAATTCAATTCAATTTTTTATCTGTTCTATTCTGTGAATAGACAGGACGGCGAAGGAGAGACCAAAAACTGGTTTTCTGCACTTCAAACTGTCGACCTACAATTAGCAGCATTTTGTATGCTTAATGTACAGAGATGTCTGTATATTAAAGCCACATCCAGACTCTCTCACCTCAGTCGTTACAAATTCTTCATACCCAACACACCTCTTCTCCAAATCTTTCGTTTTAACTCCTTTTTTCACTCAATTTTTACCACCCATCAAGTAAAATGGCGGATTTGACCTACAAACTCAAATGTTTTCTCAACGGCCTGGTTGCCTTCATCTCCGTCTACTCCATCATCCTCCTTATAACTCCGCTCTACCTTTTCCGCCTCCTCGTCGCCCTCGCCTCCCGCCTCCTCAAAAAAACCCAGCATGGCAAAATCCTCGACACCCGGTCCGTCTGGTTCGCGGCTCTGGAATACCCGCGCATGTTCAAAACTCAGTCCCGCGTTGGCTGCACCGTCTCTCACCTTTTTGACGGCGCCGTCACTCTACAGCAAGTTCAAACAACGTTCCAGGAAAAACTTATCGACCTAAAAAAGCCCGGCAGCGATGACTCCACCGACACCCGGGGATCTCTAGCCTACCCCGAACTCCAGCAAACCATCACTTCCTGGCTGGGCTACCTCTTCTGGACCTGGGACTCTCAATTCACCATTGAGAACCACGTAGTTTTGTATGAAAACCTATCGCGGGATTCCCGCGGATTTTTTCAAGTTGATGAACAAATGGACTCGCTTCTCCAACCATTTTCCTCCCGCCCTTTCCTCGAGGGTCGGAGTCCCTGGCAAGTTTTCGTCATCCCAAACTGTCGAGCTCAGGGTAAAGATGGAGTCAAAACTCTCGTGATATTCCGGTGGCATCACGCTCTCGCTGACGGATTCAGCACCATCAAACTCTTGGTCCAGGATCTCGCGGGCTACCCGCTGGAAAAGTCCATCCCGCTGTTGAACCTCATTGCGGGGAAAACCAGGGAAAACGGGAATCGGAGCGGGATTGAAAAAATCAAAAATATGAGTAAAAAAATCTGGTTGTACACCCGGCTGTTTTTCAAGGCGCCCTACGACCTGGTGACCGCTGGATCCCTCAAATCCGACGACTCGTTTTGGACGATGGACCCACAAAAGTCAACTGGGAATTCGGTGACTGCCCTCAGCTCGTTAATAAGTGCGGAGGAGGTCAAGCGGGTCAAGAGGAAGTATAATGTGCCCCTAGCCGCTGTTTTCTTTGCGGCCTTTGCGGCGTCCCTCCGAAAGTTTATGAGTAGACGAGGGATGAAAATCCCGGAGAATTTTTACCTAACAACCGCCCTTCCGATGCCCGGACACCCTGGAACGCTGACCAACCACATGTGAGTAAAAAATCAAATTTTCATTACAATCTCTATTAATTTTTGATAAAAACTAGTAATTTGTATTGTGCTAAATTAATAGGGCGGGAGTGACCTTTTCACTTCCGGTGAGCATTGATGACTTGGCGGGTCGTTTAAACTCAATCAAGCAGAGTTTTGACGACTTGAAGGATTCTACGGTGCCCCTGACGTTTTTCCTGACGGCTCCCTTCACTTGCTCCCTACCCGTTAAAATTGTGTCCAAGTGCTTTTCCTTTGCCGCGGGTGCCTGCCTCATGTCCGTATTCCCGGGGCCAACGGAACAAATCAAGGTGTGGGAAAAGCCGATCGAGGAAATTTATGCGCACTCTGGTCTCGTTTGTCGAAACGTCGGTACGTTTCCCCAAAAGACACAAAACTTATTCAGTTTTCATTAAAAAAAATTTCAAAATATTAAATGGAATTTATTGTATTTTGAATGATGATGGTTGTAGGATTGAATGGAGGCGCAATCAGTTATGGCGGCGGATTCAGACTGTGGATCGGCGTTGACGAGGCGATCATACCACAGAAGGCTCTCGTCCAGGAAATTGTGCAGGGGCTGGAGCAGGAAATCGCCGAGATGAGTGGAAGTCAAGTCAAGGACAAAACCACTGAAATTTCAATAAAACGTCAACAGAGTCTCAAAGGCTGAACAACCTCTTTTGAGCTTATTTGCGTAATGTTTTTGTAAATAACTTTGTATATTTTTAATTTTATTGATGAAAGGGCAGAAATAAATGAGATAAACGTGTGATTGTCAAAGGAATCCATTATTTTGTTTGTTTATGAACTATTTGTGCATAAAACTAAATCATCTCTTATCATAAGTACCTGAGATTTGACAAAATCACAATTTTTGATGAGATTTTCATGATATTTTATAAAAATCTCGTCAAAATCTCATGAAAAATGATTGAGATTTAACAAAATGACAATTTTTGATGTTATTTCATCATAATCTCATAAAATTTGATGAGATTTGACAAAATACCAATTTTTGATGGTATTTCATCAAAATCTCATGAAAATTCGATGAGATTTGACAAAATGACAAATTTTTGATGAATATGTATTTCATAAAAATTTTATCAAAGATTTTCTGTTTTATTGATTGCGAGTTTTTGACAAGATTTTTTGCTAAGCCATGTCCTTGGTTTTGAATTCTCCTTCAGAAAAAACTCTTATCGAATCATAAAAAAATTATGATTTTTTTTCAAGATTGGCAAGTTTTAGTGACAATTTTACGATAATGCATCAAAATTTCATCAAGAGTTGGTCAAAATTGATAACATTTTAAACCAAAATCTGTTCCTGAAATTATTTAAATCGACGTTTTTCGAAGGGTTGGATGATAACTGACAAGATTGATATTTTTGAGGAGATTTTCATACATTTAAAATTCCATCAAATGTTGATCAAAATTGATAATATTTTTGACCAAAATAGATTTCAAAATTTCATAAGTTTTTTCCACGGGTTTCAGTTACATACTTCAATTTTAGCCTCCTTGTTTCTCTGGTTAAGCACATGGTCGATGTTTTCCATTTTCCAATGAAAAATTAATAAACCTGAAAACTACTAATTCCTATGCAGTGAAATGACAAACGGCGCCCACAGCTTTGACATTTTTACAAAATAATTTTATTTCCTTTATTTTTGCATTTAATTTAACTTTTATATATAAGTCACTTAACAAAAGACGCCTGAAAAATCGTTATGACTAAAAAAATAATTTTTCTACTCATATTTGTATTTTAATCATGAAAGGCTGATGCCGCCATCGAGGACGATAGAACTTCCGGTAAGCATAGACGGCGCTTCCGGGGAGGCGAGGAACAAAACCGAGTCCACAACCTGGTCCAGGGGGATGAGGGCCTTCAACAGGGGGAGTCGTCCCGCCCCTTGCATGGATTCTTCTATATCCGAAAGTCCCTGTGACCCACCAAATGCTCCCTCTGTCATGGGGGTTTGAACATAGCCCAAGTTAACCGAGTTGACCCGGATTCCAAACTTTCCCCACTCCACCGCCATCAACTTGGTCAGCATGTCCAGTCCCGCTTTTGAAGCGGAGTAGAGGGGCGATATGGGGAAGGGGCGAAAAGCACCCTAACAAAATATTCAAAAACAAAAATTCAAATGAAAAACTCCAAAACAATAAAATTTTAAAAAGCGGACCAAAAAAACTTACCACCGTGGAAATGTTGACGATTCGGCCTTTGTTTATTTTTTCGTCGATCATCCGCTGGGCACAAAACTGGCTCACGTTTAGAACCGCTTTCAGGTTGACGTTAAATACTCTAAAGAAAACAATGAAAAACATGATATCAGGATTTTTAGACATTATACCAGAAATTTGGATAGAACCAAAACTGACCTGTCAAAAGTCTCCTCCGTTGACTGGAGAAGCGGCGTCCAGGCGTCCGCCACGGCGGCATTGTTGATCACAATGTGAATGTGAGTGTTGCCAAGGGCAACCTCAAGCGCAGCTTTCGTCTCATCCCAGTTGGCCAGGTCAACAATGATCGTCTCCACTCCCGGGTATTTTGTCTTTAGGTCTAATAAATCTTTTTCTGTCCTGGACAGAGCAAATACGTGAGCCCCTTCGCTGGCCAATCGTTCCGCAATAGCGCGTCCAATCCCTTTGTTTAACCAACAAAAGGATAATTATTTTTTTAATTTTTTCAAAATATTCTTTCTTACAAAATTGTATACCTTTGCCTGCTCCCGTGACGAGAACGTTTTTAGAGGAAAAAACGTTAGTTGTACTCATTTTTAGTTGGTAAAAATCACAGAGACACAGAGAAAGATGCGAGTTGAGTGCGAGATGAATGAAAAGTGGAGAGACGAGAGCTGGCCCACCTGCTTTTGTGCTGAGAGTGGGCTTGCGTCAGTCTCGCTTCTACAAATTTTCTTCTTCTTCCCTCTTCTCACTAAGTTGATGACGGCCTTACTCGATTCTCAAAACAACTTTTGTGCCGTCAGCTGCATTATGATTCCTCGCCCATTTATGCAGAGGCAACTGGACATTGAGGTTCAGTCCAAGTTCCAACGCCAATACAATCATATATACAATCAGCAGCAAATTTTATAAAAGTGAAACACAAAATGCAGGACTTGGAGAATATTCGTCAAGTACATACATAAAATAAAATTCTGTGATCAAATTATCATTTCACATTTCATTTTTTATCTTCTTTTTATACCACACAGAAATATTTTTTAATTGTTTTTTACCTTTTCTCTTTGAATTTGGCAGCTTGAGGAAAGACTGGTAGACATTCGAGAGGGAAATGAGGGAAAACTCGATCAAGACTTTTACATTTATCAGTGGCTTAAAGGTGGCAATTTTTTACATTAAAGTTTTTTTTATTGTTGAAATTTATGACTTAAAAGTGACGAAAATTCTGGCCCTTAGAAAACAATCTTACCAAATCTTAAAATTTGAAAATTTGAGGAAATTTGACAAGATTGCCAATTTTTGATGAAATTTTTATGATATTTCATCAAAGTCTCGTGAAAATTGATGAACTTTGACCATTTGTGATGAGATTTTTATGATACTTCAAAAAAATTTATAATTCATCAAAATCTCATGAACATGTGATGAAATTTGACAAGATTGACAATTTTTGATGAGATTTTTATATTTCATCAAAAGTTAACGAAACTTGAGAAGAAGATTTTTGACCAAAATCGTGTCAAAATTTGATGAGATTTTTCGATAAGATTTAGATAAGATAGATTGGATAAGGGGATTTTTTAAAACGTAAAATAAATTTTACCTGACTCTAAACGTTTTGGATTTAGCTGCCAACGGAGATATTGACAAAGCAGAGGCCAACATTAGAAAGGTATGTAAAAATTTTCTTCCTTGAGTACATTTTAGAACAAACACCTTGTTTTAGTTTTTTCGCAGTTTTGTTATCAAACTTGTCTTCTGAATCTTGTGGCTATAGTCTTTTGAGTGGCGGAGAGAGAACAAAATTGTTGGTCGGATCGAGGATTACCCGGAACTTGAGGAACTTGCCAAAAGCTTCCCCGCCACCATCGATTACCACCTGCACAGCGAGCGCCCAGGTAGGTAAATAATTAAATTGCGCATTTTTTCAAGAGCTATCTCATTTAAAATTTAAAGAGCATTCTAATAAACAAGAATTATGTCGCAAAAATGTGCAGTTTGTTGGATTTTGGCATCATCCTGGTGCGACATGCGTCGTTGGGTGGAGTCTGGACAAAAGGAGCAGTTGGCCCATTTTTTCGCCCTGTGGACCCTCAAACTGGAAGACTTTTGGCTCAAGGCTAATCTAGAGAAGATGAGCCGACTAAACTTATCCAGCATGTACGAACCCAGTCAATTCCTTCATATTTTCAACAGCAAAAAAGTGCAGCTCAAGCAATTTGCGTCCACTGCGGGTTATTTTACACATGTATTTTATCATTTATCAGGTCAATTTCTTAATTTTCCGTTGTAAGCGTTTATAAACATTTTGATCACTTTGTTTCTAATCGCAGTAATCCAAGTGGTGATCCAAACTTTGAAAAATACCGCCAGTTTTTTCCCGCCCATCATTTCCGACATGGTCTTTCTCAATTGTAAGCTAACTATAGATGTACTTTGCTCAACCCCTTTGATTCTGAATTGCGGCAAAAATTATTTTTTTGCTTTTCTTACAGTTTCTACCTTCTACTACATCACCTTGAAAGTTGTCCAGCCATTCCTTAAATTCCTCCGCCTTCACGTGTTTGACACAAACGAGGAAAAATGGCGTCGGGCTCTCGTGGACAAATTCGTCGACCACATCGATCCAAGTTTTTTGGAAAATGCTTAGAAAAAAGCCTCAAAAAGTCTTTTTTTTTTACATTATGTATATCTGTACTCTGTACGCAAACCATTATGAAAATATATAGAGCTCAAAGTTAATAACAATTGAACGGATTGTAAATATGAAATAATAAAGGCGTGATCCGGAATCTGAAAAAATTTATCTTGTTATAATAATTCACTGTTTTTTCAACGCCGTATTTTTGAATTTGCATACCGTAGGCAGGGTGAGTTTTGTCGATTTCCGAAATTTCTGGGACTCCTTCTTAAAATGGCCAAGTCAAAGCCGAAAATTCCACGCCGGATTGAGCTAGAAATACGATCGCTTTAAATTTACGTGCTTTTTTTTAAAAATCCACGAAGGGTTTGAGCTTGTAAGACTTTATTCAAAAATCCAAGCAAAACTGGGATTTGAATTCGCCCGCTTTTTATAAAAATACCACGGGTACTTTGAATTCACCTGCGTTTTTTCAAAAATCCTCGTGCGATTGGGCTTTGAATTTCTTTATTCTAACACATTCGTGGAACTGGGATTTGAATCACTAAAATCAATTTTGTAAATCTTTCAATTTTGTTCAAAAATTCCACGCGAGGCCCGCCTTTCAACTCCCCCACGATTTTAAGAACTAAAATATAACCGCTTTACTAGAAAATCCACGCGGAACTTGGATTTCAATTCGCCCGCGTTTGTTCCGAAATTCCGCTGGGAGTTTGAATTTCTCAGTTTCCTTTCGAAAACCAGCGCGGGCTTTAAATTTTCCTGAACTAACTCCAAAATTCCCGCTGTATTTGGACTTTAATTCGACGGCTTTCTCAACAAAATTGGAGTCGAGAAACCCTTTAAAATCGCCCGCTTTTGTTTGAAAATTCTAAATGTGGGCGGACTTTTAAATTTCCCGCTCCTAAAAAAAATTCCGCACGAGACTGCATCGGCCTCAGTTGTAAAGGTATTTCGCCTTTTACGTCCCCGATTTGCAACCACGTTAAGATTTGGAACAAAACTTGCAAATTGGAATTTCCTCCTTAGCTCCGTTGTTGATGGAGTAATGGTTCTCGAGTAATGGCCGGTCAAAGTTGAGGGGTCAAAATCGTACTTATCCGACTGTAGCGCCCAAGGTTGCGGTCGGAGAGTCATGACGCCATT